>NMRB01001860.1:46742-98566 GCA_002633025.1 Notospermus geniculatus | reverse complement strand
CCCCCCCCCCCCCACTGTACATTGCATGAGATCAGCGTACATTGCATGAGATCAGCGGAGACTCCGCAATGACAGCGCCGTATGGGGGCCAATAAGAGAGCCCTGCTAGGGCTAAGAACGTGTCCTGTACAAGATGGTGTCAAGATATTCCATCGGCTCTGTATGTCATGGGCCTGGGCTGCTGGACATCTAACTTCACAATGAAATTAACAGGAACAACGTTGAGATAAATAGGCCCTATAAACTTACCTTTTCTTAAAGAACCTTCCAGACAGTCGCCTCATCCTCGACATTCTCCTCATAGCCCGAGGAAGACTCTGCCGAGAGGGCCGGTAACGCCTATTGGCCGGGTCCCTCACGCCCTGAGACTTCACCCCCGACTTCACCCCCGTAGAGTCCCTCTTTTCTCGGGACTCGGGCTTACTTGGCGGCGGATAGTCCCGGAATCGGCCGAATATACACAGAATGCACATCCTCGATTCGTGTCTTTTGAATACATGTACTAACTATGAAAATCGACGATTTGATGTTCATTTCCCGTATTCCATTTTTTAATGAATTGTTGCACGAAATTCTAAATCCACGGAATGTTGGACAAGATATGTTCCGCTGACAAGCGCAACATGTTGTTTTCGAACCAACGTCAGACAAGTCTGATGATCTAATCAATATATCTCCCCGTCAATCAATCACATAACAGCAGTGGAGCAAAATATTGAGGCAATCTAGACAAGAATGAGAAAATCATATAGACCGCTTTCGAAAGTCGGCTGCAGGGTAAAAATGTACGTAGTCGCTATGTGCATTGCCGTGCACTGACTGTACATTTTGTTCCAGGGTAAAATGTACGCAATCGCCAGTGCATCGCCGTGCACTGACTGTACATTTTGCCTCAGGGTAAAAATGTCCGCAGTCGTATGTGCATTGCAATGCACTGACTGTATATTTTGTCCCACGGGTAAAAATGTACGATCGCTACATGTAGGCTACATGTATGTGCATTGCCGTGCGCTGACTGCAGGCCTACATTTTGTCCCATAGTAAAAATGTACTCAATCGCTATGTACATTGCCGTGCACTGACTGTATAAAAATGTACGCAATCTTATGTGCATTGCCCTGCACTGACTGTACATTTTGTCCCTCTGATCAAAACTGATTTTCGAAAGGGGTCTAGTGGTGAACGATCTTCTTCCCTGACACTTGTCCGAGCCGAGGAAAACCGAAGACCTGACCAAATTTTTCCGGAATTCCGTTCAGTGGCTGATCATCCCAGAACCGAGCTCGGCCATGGCCTGACTTGTCGGGGGAGCAATTAGGCCTACATGTAGGCCATCAACCAAAAAATTGAAATCCCTGAGTTCACAATCGATAGATGGAGAACAGACCCAAATTTCACCGTCCAGCGGACGACGATCCTGAACCGAGCTCTCTCAGCCATGGCCTGATACGTCGAGGAAGCAAGTAGCAAGGAAGAAAAGAACATCAAATTCGCTGTACTCAAAATAGACGTCCTGCGAAAGTCAGCCATGACAGGTCAGAAGGGGTAAACAAACCTCAGCCTAGTGCATTTGTACAGACGGAAGCATAGGAGCCAACTGTACAAATGCACAATACAAGGCCTAAAGCTGCTTTTCCACGAGGCGTTTGCGGGCGCGGGTGGAAAAGATCTATCCAATGTATTTCCCTTTAGCTGTTTCACTCGCACCCGCTCCCGCCACCGAAACCGCGTCCGCAAACTCCTGGTGGAAAAGCAGCCTAAGGTTTGTTTACCCCTTCTGACTTGTCATGGCCGACTTTCGCAGGATGTCTATGGCGCTGCAGACCGACAGCTAGAGAGCCAAAAGGAGCGAGAACATACGACAAAGGCTTTGTCTGAATATCCATTGAAAATATGACAACGATTCCAAGAAATATCGCGAACGATCCCTAAAGCACGTCGACAAATTATTACGAACATTCTAGGTGTTAACAGGTTTGAGCAATGTCAACAGCTAGATCGAGACCCAATGGAGAATTCTCGTCAGCCCAATATTCCAATCCGTGGGCGGAGTGCTCAGCAAATAAAAGCCACCATAACCAACAAGGGTTATATATTTTCGTGTTAGCCCACCACTGCTTGGTATGTCAATAAACAAATGGCTTTCTGGGCTATGGGAAGTGTGCTAGATTCGCGGTGTCTTTCCCACCGTCTTCCACTCGCTAGCATGGCAATATTGATCGAGACAAGAAGGGCTTAGCTGTCTTTGATATTCCGCCTGGAGAATGCCAATACAATGGTAAATCTCACTGAAATTGGCAACCAAGGTAGAGACACAATCAGAGCACGCTTTTTAGCGTCTTGTTCTGGAGAAGATTATTGGTCAGGACAGGACGGATTTGGTGGAAAAAATGACTGTCTGATGTTTTCGACACTCCCGTTTGGCCAACCTACACTACACCCTTATTTATAAGTAAAAGAACACCTATTTTTTCGGGATATTTCCATGAAAAGGGCTTCAAAGTGAGAAAAACATGACAAAACTTCTGATTGGCTAGACTGATTTTGATGGAATAAAGACCAATGCTTCATATGCTTCATCCTCTGTCAGTATCCGGGGAAACCGTGATTCCCAGGTAAGTGCTTTGTCGCCACCGAGGAAAGGGTAAATGGCAGTACAACACAATAGGGAGGTTTAGAAATCAAACGATGAACGTTAACGTTAACGACAAAGTTATTTGTACAGAAAAGACATGTACATGTACAATATAAAATATGGTGAGTGTGTCTAGTATGAAAAATAACCTTGTCGTAAAGTTTACGTTTATCGTTTGCTTTTTAAACCTCCCTATTAGCTGAAATGTACGTCTCTTCAGGTTGACAACAGTAGCGGACAGCAGTGATAATACTTGAGTAAACTGATGACCAATGATGATCACTTGCGACAAGCGCCTACTATTCGTAGAGCGGGTCACATTTTGTTGGGACACCCTGTACAAGTACACAGGTGGTTTGTAAGAAAATGCGCTTTACATCAGCAGACGACAGACGCCAACAATAAAAAGCTAGAACGACATCTCGTCCATCTTCTTCAATGGAAATTGCACGCGAAGGAAAACAATAGATTTTCATATCAAATTATGAACGTCCCGACTGCGTATTGACCGGTAAAGATATGTAGGGCAAGGATATTCACTGCTAAGAATGATACTATGAAGCGAATCCTGATGCATCCAAATTGACAATGCCTCGATTATACTTCGTATAGCCCGTGGAGGGCGGCGTACAGGGCTATACGGTGTAGGCCTAACTGATTCAGTCATCGTTAAAGGATATGGGGGCAACTACATGTACACTGATTTCAACACTGGCTCACACTGTTGGAATATGGCCGACACCAATTCAAACACTGCATTTTCGTGTTCAATGTGGCCGACACCCAACATTGTTTTTCAGTATTTCCCTTGGTCAACACCGATTTCAACACCCATTTTCAGTGTCGATTTGCCTTCAACACCGATTTCTGTATTATGGGTACACCACAGTGTTCGATCCTGGAAGACTGATTCCGTTAAACCATTCTCTCAGCTTTGTATCCCACCCTCCATGGGTACTTTACTACTAGGCCTAACACCAGTTGTATCCAAATTGACAACGATTACAGCGCCCCCTATAGTGACTGGCTTTACACCATATATCCTCCACGGGTAATACGCTAGCTGTATCNAACTTGCCATGTTCCAATTTCTCAGTGTTTCCCAACTTGCCATGTTCCAATTTCTCAGTGTTTCCCAACTTGCCATGTTCCAATTTCTCAGTGTTTCCCAACTTGCCATGTTCCAATTTCTCAGTGTTTCCCAACTTGCCATGTTCCAATTTCTCAGTGTTTCCCAACTTGCCATGTTCCAATTTCTCAGTGTTTCCCAACTTGCCATGTTCCAATTTCTCAGTGTTTCCCAACTTGCCATGTTCCAATTTCTCAGTGTTTCCCAACTTGCCATGTTCCAATTTCTCAGTGTTTCCCAACTTGCCATGTTCCAATTTCTCAGTGTTTCCCAACTTGCCATGTTCCAATTTCTCAGTGTTTCCCAACTTGCCATGTTCCAATTTCTCAGTGTTTCCCAACTTGCCATGTTCCAATTTCTCAGTGTTTCCCAACTTGCCATGTTCCAATTTCTCAGTGTTTCCCAACTTGCCATGTTCCAATTTCTTAGTGTTTCCCAAGTTGCCTTGTGCGCTTAGCTTGAGATGTCAATCATGACAACGATCTTTAGTGCTCACGTACCCTGTTACCATAAAACTACAAGGCACAGTTGGTAGGCCTAACTTAATAACCTTACTTCGCTTATATCAATTGACTTCTGACCTGACGTCTTGGGAAGTTTAATTGCAATCTGTATCACAGTCGGAGCACAACATTTTTTTCGGAAACTGTTACAGAGGAATTTAACTTTAATCAGTAGACTTGAACCTGGATGCTTCCCAAACCCAGCAGTAATTTTGAATTCGTGGGCTGACAGAGTAAAAAACGTCACCGCCTGTCAACTATGGGGTCCCCGGTGTATTAAAGCTGACCTGTTTCCATTACCCTACCAAATAGAGTGACAAAAGTAGGCCTACCTGCCGCGCCACAGCAGGTCTCTGTGGCCGTACAGCTGCAATTTTGGTGTAATTTTCGTGCACACAACAAGCAAAGCAAATGCATTCAAAACAAAATTTAAAGCCTCACAATTTATTGAATTTTACGACATTTTCAAAGTGTTAGGACTGTGCAGGCAGAGGTCTCATAGCCTCGTGAAGGTCCCCAAAATGCTTGCCTGATACGTACTTCAAAGAATCAAGACCTAGTTTTCAGCACACATTGAAAAAACTGCAGGCAGAGCTCTCATGCATTCAGATAGAGTGTAGTACATTTTACACTACACTAACGTCGGAGGACGTAAGCAATTTCTGAATTCAATACAGTGTGGCTTTAACGACATACGCAATTTTTTTCTTCTACATGTATAAAGCTGGGAATCCACCTGTGATTTTCAACCTGATTTTGCTTTGCGACTTGCTTTGCAACTGGACACTCGATCGCCGTAGTGGACTCGCTAGACGTGATTTCCACCACTGGCGAAGATGTGATCAATTTCAGGTCGGCGACCGGTATCAGTTCCTTGCGGGTTGTTTTCAATCGCAGGTAGCAGGTTGCAAAGCAAGTCGCATAAAGCAAGTCGCAAAGCAGAAAATCAACAGTGGATTGCTAGCTTAAGAATTTGTTCCACGTGACAGCACTGATCACAATGACACGAATTTCTCAGTCCGAACACGATATTGGTTGTTCATGTTAATTACACAGAACATCCGATAGCCGCTCTTACATTGCTACACTGGCGTGTCCCCCGAAGATTTTCTCAGTCAAACATCCGTTTTGCGGGATAATGATCTTGTGAATGCAGTCTGTGCAGGTCTCACGCTCGATGGCCATGGAGAAGTCTCCGCTAAATGGGGAAATGATATTTTATCGATTGGCTAAACCTGGCGACTTACAGGGCTGGATTTCCCTGGACGGATGCCATGCGTGGAAAGCAAGGGGGCTAGGTCCAGCAAAAACTGTACAGTGGGACCATTGGAGAAGCTGGTAGTGCGTAATAAAAACAGCATGTAACATGTGGATGTTACGGTGGCTGATAAAGGCCATCATATTTTTATTTTTATTAAGTCAGGCGCCCGACTTACGAAAGGCCATTATTTATTTATTTCATAACTCGGGCGTCCGACTTATAACTCGAGCGCCCGACTTATAACTCGGGCGCCAGGCTTATGAAAGAAAATATATGATGCCTTTCGTAAGTCGGGCGCCGGACTTATAACTCGGGCGCCTGAGTTAGTAAGTCGGGCGCCCGAGTAATAAGTCGGGCGCCCGACTTACGAAAAAAAAACATGATGGCCTTTATCAGCCACCGTAGAATGTGGGCTATCAAGATATAATTTGAGGTAGGCCCTATATCATAATTCTTCGATCCATGGAGTAAAATACCCCATCCAAGTGAGGAACATGAGTAGCTTGAGATGGCCTCTTCTGTACTTACATTTGTACCAGGACCAATAATTCTATGGCTTCAGCCCTGACGGAAAAATGTAATACAGAGTTCTTCGATCCATTCCTATTACTTATTTTATTAATTTTCCTCACCCCACTCTGCATCAATGGTACTTCACTGGTCGTGATAAGCATGGTATTTTGATATCACTAATATTTATTGCCTATCGACATTAAACAGTTTATTGACGTATGATAAATGAGATATTACCTTGGTGGGGTAGTATTTCTTGTTCCATAGTGATCCATGGAAACAAATTGTACGGGGCGTGGTAGAAAAAAATCCATTCAAAATAGATCGATATTTGGACAGACCTTAGATCTAAGAGCGATGGTACGAATGAATGTGTGTGTGTGTGGGGGGGGGGGGGTCATCGTTAAAGCCAGACACTATAGACAGATGGGTTATAATCGACGAGCATAGTCTCGGTCACCCAGCCGCTGTTTCGAATCTGGGGAACCGTAGCAGTACTGTCTGGCTGGCTGCGCAAGACTACACACAGCATTGGGGATTCCCCAAGGGGATTCCCAAAACCTCGATGCAGGATATGCTATAATATGTGGTTCTATGGTTCTATACACTACGCACGCCTGTAGATGAGGTTGCACTATCTATTCGGCCGAACTGGGGAGTGAGTAGCGGTGCATAGTGTGCGGCTTTAAAGAGACTGTCTCACCTGACGAACTGTACTTTTAGAACGTCCCTCTAAAAATCTGGATATTGTATAAAAGATGTAACACTTTTGATCAAAGAAAGGGTTTGATAAACAGTGTCCACTCTTCACCGACGTCACAACTCAATGCTATTATCGAGCTAATTAATGCGTAATTAGCCATGAGCTTGGTAGTCTCTCAGTAATACACTACAACTCTATGTAATTCAGCACAAATTGTCTGTTTTTACAACAGACAGGTGTCATTCAATCATCAGACTGCTGTAGAACATGTGATTTTATTTGACAAATTATGTTCAGAAACTGAAATGATAAGAAAGGTAGTTTGGAAAATATTCCAGTTCAAATCTGATTTCTTTCAGTAAACCCCATTGACACTGACGCCCAATATGGCCGCACCAGTTCCTAGGAATTCTACTAATTAGGTGTGACGTCACGTGAAGAACTTCTATTAGGGCCTGTTCATTTACATATGCACACTAACTTCAAGCTTGATGAAGGAGGATTTAAGAAATAAAAAATATTTTTATGTTTTGAAACTCCAACAATAAAAAGTGTTACATCCTTATTGGACTCGGAATTCTAAAGGCGAGACAGCTTCTTTAATTGACATTAGACAAACTTAGCTTGTAAAAGCGATAATAAATGAGAAGGCATGTTCAGAAGAAATGAACCTCATCTTCAAAAAGACTAAAAAAGATTTCGTCTCTTCCAACAACGCACGCCGGGATCTGAATAACTTGAGCATTTTCTGCGTGCAGGATTTTGTTAACTTGCCCAATTACCATTCGTGTGACGCTGTGGCAGCTACATGCACGAAAGAATAATTTATCACGGGTGGACAGTTCTAATAATCAAGGAGATTTTCAAGATCCCCTCAGTCCTTAGTAACCGTTCCTCAACGGTAAAACTGGATTAAACAGTTGTTTGTCCGCTCAAAGTGTCGGCTGGAAAAGTTCACCGCAAGTTCAAGAGATTCATATCAATGTTGTTGTTGTCGGTTTAGCCCGGTGGGATTGGAACATGTGGGGGTACTTGTCCTTGGATATGTTTGATGTTGATTGCCCCATTCAGAGTTTTCCCACGGCGTCAATCACGGCTCATAAAGGTGTCGCAAAAGACGGTACGTGATATTCACTGTCACCTATCAGTCACCAGGGTAGAGAAGCTTTGGGTGCAAAACAGGGCCATTTTAGCGGGGGGGGGGGGTATGGGCCATTACCCCCAGGAGCGACGAAAACTGTGTTTTTCATTCAGAATGTACTGGTGAAATAGTGTATACGTGTCTTCGGCCCTTGCCCCCCCCCCCCATCCCACGGAGAGCAACTAAGTGTTGGTAGCCCCTGCAAAGACGACTGACGTATGCAAAACGTCTTGGGGGGTTGTTTTACAGTTGTACTAACAAGTAAACAACTTCTGAGGGTTCACCAGTGGGTAGATTGCTGTTTCGATTTGTATTTGTTTCTTCGGTGTAGCTACAGCCAGGTTTCCACCATTGAGTCATGTAAGTAAAGACTAGTAAATGCTTTTACTCTAATTTTGCAGTACAAATGTAGTAGGCAATGCTGTACAAATCTGAAGTAAAAGCATCTGCTAGTCTTTATTCATAACATGACCCATTGGGTCTTATGAATAAAGACTAGTAAATGCTTTTGCATGTGTATTTGAATTTGGCAGTACAAATGCACTAGGCAACGCTGTACAAATCTGAAGTAAAAGCATTTGCTAGTCTTTATTCATATGATGACCCATTGTCTCGGTTTGACTCTGTTTTCGCAGATTTTCCCGGATAATCCGGTTTCCTCCTCTAAATTGCAACTGCTAATATCGCCTGTAGAGGCAATAATAATGCCAGATTTGCATTCAGATCTCAATTTACATGCAAGTCAAAGAAGAGTCGGGAAATCGACCCCGCAACGCTTGTAAATTCTGACTTTCTACTCCACTAATGTTCATTCCACATCCCAGTGGGGGGAGGTTTTCAGCCGATATCTCCGCAACGACTGGGTCAAATTCGACATACCACACATCAATTGACTTGTCTTTCTTGCCGGTATCTTTCTGCTATCTTCATTTTTCGCGTAAGGCCGGCATAACGGATCCCTTTCTCAAAACCCAATTCATTTCGCTATGCTGTTCAGTGCAGTTTACATGTGCGCGATGCATTGCGTCTTTCAAAATGGCGGCCATTTCGGCCGTGAACACGAACTGCGATTTGTGAAAGAACTTTTTTCTGTCACGTTTTTCGGGAAAATGACAGTGATGATGGCTGTACCAAGAAAGACAAGTCGATTGACGTATGTTTCATCAAAATCGGCCCAGGCGTTGCGCCAGAGCTATCGTTAATAAACCTCGCGCCACTGGGATGTGGAATGAATTGTAGACACCACTTCATCTCTATCCCATCCTGTCTATTCAGACAACTTCCACCCGAATAAAACTCCGACATTTTCCTCTTGATTACACTAATAGCCTTGTTCATCAAACTACATGAATTTGTCTTTTTTGTTAACAAAAGTGAATTAGATTGGCCCCCTGGCGGCTTAAAAAACATTAATCAATAAAGACTTATTGCACCGTGTACGAATCAAGTCAGGCTGGCTGCGTGAGATGAAATTAAATAGGTCTATTAGGAAATCATGAGTGTTTGGGCAATCAAACCTTAGGAATGCTAATGAAGTCAAGAATTGCCTGTCCCATTATTATCAGAATTGTGTCATGCATGTCGCATAGAATCACATTCAGGATGCTACAAGTGTATGGCATGTGTATGGCACACGACCCGGAGTGATATGTCACTTCCTGTTTAGGATGATATGTCCGTGACGCCCTTAAATCGAATCCGCAACTTGTGACAGTGACGTACATGTAGTACTTCCGTGATATTAGTCTAGACGCAGAGCGAAAAAGTGGGAAATTTTGTATAACAGCAATTTTTTTGCATTTTTTAAATCTCCAAATGACAGAGATTCAGAATCCGGCGGGTGCCACTCTGGCACCCTTGAGCGTTTTGAGAAAATCCCGTATGAATTTTTGGAACTGACTTTATCATTGGACGTCAGCTGACGCAACGACTGAGCTTTGTACAGGAGAATGGAACCCGATGTACAGCTAACTTTTAAACGGTGGGATTTACACCCCATAAATGTATTACCAACAGATAGAAACATGGTGCCTCAGAAGCAGACAAGCATGTTTTTAATTGTTTTCAGTAGTTATGTAATAGCGAAATGACTTTTTTCATGTAAATTAACACAAAATTGGTGAAAATACATAAAAATGTCGTTTCCAATTACGTTACTACGTAAAAACTACCAAAGACTTGCTTATTTGGTTACGAGGCCCCAGGTTTCTATCTGTTGGTAATACATTTATGGGGTGTAAATCCCACCGTTTAAAAGTTAGCTGTACATCGGGTTCCATTCTCCTGTACAAAGCTCAGTCGTTGCGTCAGCTGACGTCCAATGATAAAGTCAGTTCCAAAAATTCAAATGGGATTTTCTCAAAATGCTCAAGGGTGCCACTCTGGCACCCGGCAGATTCTGAATCTCTGTCATTTGGAGATATAAAAAATGCAAAAAAATTGCTGTTATACAAAAAGTACCACTTCTCAGAAAATCGGGGTTTTGCGTCCGGACTATATTGAGAAAAATGACGTCATACGCCAAGCAGTTTGTGAAATACCTACTTTTAGAATGATTTTCGCGATGTTGCACCGTTTGCACCGTTTAATCCATGCAATAACCGAATTCAACGAGTTGAATAGGACTGATTTTCAGTTGGTGTCGTAACAGAAAAGGGGCCGTATGCACAAAACATTTCCTTATCTTTTGTTTGGAACAATAGTTTAAGGGAAATTTTACACTTAAGATGTTTTATGCATACGGCGCCAGAGTAAGAGTTTTCATTCATTTTGAATACAACGAAAGAAAAAATAACAAAATTACAGCCATTCATAAAGGAACTGGCCCGAGAAATCGGACAATAGCCATTGCGACCAGACGTCATGTTTCATGTATCCGTGGTTTGTACATTACATATTCCAACCATTGTAATCAGTGATGTAGCGTGAATTCGGTTTCCCACCGCCGCCACCTATTGGAAGGATTAGGCCAAGCCCACATTTGCGTCCAAACACAATGCGGTAGGGGTGTTTTTAAAATCGACTGACCCGGCTGAATGACGAGTCGACAGCGTTGGGTCAGTCGACCTTAAAAACACCCCTACCGCCTTGAGTTTTGCCGCAAATGTGCGCTTGGCCTGAGGGCTGATTCATACTCCGTCCGAATTTTTACGCCGACTGTGATCAATTTCAGTGTGTGTGTGCACATTCACGCCTTGGAAATCTGCGATCAGTTTCATGCGCTTGACGGTCCGCGAGCAAGTATGAATTGGCCCTAAAGCCGGTGACAGACTAGCGCGACGCGGCGCGGAACTAAGCGTTTTCTTTTGTGTTTTCACGCACCACTGAGCACCATGTGCAGTGGAGCGCAAAAAAAAACAAAAGAAAACGTGTCGCTCTGCGTCGCATAGGCACTAGTCTGTCACCGCCTTTACGGTATTTATAAAAAACTAGCAAGACCCGTGATGACCGGCGATTGTGATTCAACCGAGGATGGAATGCCCGGCCCTGGTGGAATAGGTGCTGCACCCTGTAGTAGGGAGAATTTAGAAAGCAATCGAACAACACTGCTAAATAAAGTAAAATTGCGACCACAACAAAGTTCTCTTCGCAAATTAAACCACCCGTTGCATCAGGATATGGTATCCTCTATCATAGTGCCAAATTTCGAGGCAAAACAAAGCTTCTAAGTGTGACTTTATTGAGCCGACTTCCAGCATTATTATATAGATCCCGAGTCGTGACAACATCGAGTACACAGTGTTTGAACAGTTTCCTGCACTGTGTGTATATACTTCTTCATTCAGAGGAACAGGGCGGTCTGTGTACAATGAGTCATTCTGTGTCGAAGGAAGCATTGTGAGAGTTCCGTATTTGAGTTTCCGTAACCACCCCTGCCGCCTATCGCCTTCTGTACCAAGCGACAACTTATCATAGACCAGGAGAGGATCTTTATGTAGACAGTCTCGCTCGTGTCGCTGCAGGCTGGGTCAGTCCAGCGGGCCAACACCATCGGAGGATTTTGTTCGAGACTGTGGCTGCTGAGAATTAACGCGGTGAATTTCATACAGGAACGTATTCCGATCCATCCGATCGACACCAGCATTGCTGTTCTGTGTTTGCAAAGAGAGAAGAGTCCATAGTCCACTTGTCAACAGAAGTGCCTGCTGTGTCCTCCATCGAGTCCATGTCCATTTTCTGTACTGCTCAACGTACCTGTATGTCCTCATGCATGTAGGCGTTTACACAGTTGGTCGTGCTGCGAAACTGTTGATCTGTACGTACATTTGTACTTGAGTGTACACGTGCCAGCGTGCATACCTTCGGACATATCGCGCTGTAACTACTGGTTACATTTTTAGCTCAACACAAAAGGAAAATCGCCGGTGATTCTACAGTATTCAAAACCGGTGATAAGGACATGCTGTGATTGATATTTGTCCAAATCATGATGATGGCGCATCGTTACCGTTCAAAATCTTGCTCCATCCCCACCCGACCGACCAAACCCCCAGTTCTCGCGAGACGTGGCCAGCACAGCGGGAGTAACAGCCACAGCGGAAGTGGTGATAATCTTGACGTCATCTGTGATTTGTGTGGACGGAAAAGAGCCTCGAGCTGTGGAAGGTAAATAAATACCCTATTTTTTTTTCATTTTCTTCAAGTCCATGGAAGTCGGAACTAAAACGGCTCCTCTACATAGAGAACTTGGTGTTGACTTAATTGTCTTGCTAGAAATCGCAGGAAATATTACCTGCTGCGGTTTGCGGCACCGGAGCGGTTTTCACAGGCATTGGGATAATTAACACGCCATGTATTGGTAAACCATCGAAGGATTATCCAAATCTGTGAAAACCGCTCCGGCGCCGCAAACCGCAGCGGAATCCGTTGTAGTGGAAACAGGCCGTTTCCACTTTCCGCCGCGGTTTGCGGCGGGCGGAGCGGTTTTCACAGGGTTGGGGATAATAAATACGCCATGTATTATTAATGTACCCGGTGAAAACCGCACTGGTCGCCGCAAACAACGGCGGTATCGGCTGTGGTGGAAACGGCCCTTTACTCTGTCTCTGCTGCTCAGGTGTCGGTGTAATGGTAACGAATGTCCACCTGGAAAGAAGTCCGCTTAAATTCTTTAGTGATGACTCGGGTGAGAATCTTCACGGACCCTGTTTTTTGTGGACATTCTTTCCTATCACACCGTGGTGCCTAGTAGTGAAGTCACTGAGAGAAAGACAGTGTGAGACTCTTTCCTCTATAAACAACGTATCATTGCATAAAAGTATCATTAACCTACGGTAATAGTCTTGCGCAATCACTACATGACTGTACGTGTACATCAGGGTGTCTGAACATTGCACAAGCGAAGTTATGACAATGTAATGTCGATGATAGATAGTGTATTATGATGGACTAGAGATGTCGGACATCCATAATGATCTGACGATCTCAAGACTGAGAAATCTATCATTACCAGAGTTCATGACGAGGTTATGCGATACGCAGTGACATATTACGTACGATATTGTCAATCTAAGGCTGAATCGTGATAACCGTGTCTGTTTACGTCGAGCTGATTGCACCTATATGGTCATTGCGATTCAGGGTAGAGCGTAGAGTTTTGTTTTGTCTTTGAAGCAGTTTAGTCGAAAAAGTTTATAAGTCGTGTGATGTCCTAAAATAGTGAGGTTTCGCAAATCCGACGAAACTCGAAGTACGAAAGACGAAATTCAACTTCGTTTCCAGGACCTAATGTATTTCTGGAGATGGTTTGTCAGGCCTTGTGTTGTGAGGCGAGCAAAAAAATCTGCTCGCCTGAGAACAATAGAATTTTCTATTGTTCTCACGCGAGCAGTTTTTTGCTCGCCTCACAACACAAGGCCTGGTTTGTAGACAGAGTTATGGTGCATCTTGAATTTTTTAATTTAAAAGATAAATTTCAAAGATACACCGTACATGTAACTCTATCGGGCCAACGTCATACGCTAGAAGACGCGCTTGCAGCAGGCGATATTTGTGTACCAACCATCTCCTGAAATACATTACGTCATGGAAATGAAGCCGAATTTCGTATTTCGTACTTCGTGTTTCGTCGGGTTTGCGAAACGCCTCAGTCATTTTACAACACTCATTCATGCTTTCTTCATCCCATGACAGGAATTGTTTTAATCGAATCCCATCTGCAAGGTAATGGCCATGTTTCTTCACCATTTGTGACCAATCGTAAATAAGATGTAATGAAAATTAAGTTCACCCTGGCGGTGAGATCTGGAACCAAATTGAGGCGACGAATCCAGTGATAGAAATCTCTCATCTCTGCTTATCACATATGGCGGAGGAGGGCACGGGAACATCTTTCATCATAATCACATTAGTGAGGTTTCGCAAATCTGACGAAACACGAAGTACGAAATACTAAATTGGACTTCATTTCCATGACGTAATGCATTTCAGGAGATGGTTGGTACCACAAATATCGCCTGTGAAAGAGCGTCTTTTAGCGTATGACGTAGACCGATAGAGTTACGGTGTATATCAAAATGTGAAATTTATCTTTCGTTTCCACTTCGTAGATATGAAGTGGAAGTCTAAAAATTCAAGATGCACCACAACTCTCTCGGTCTTACATGATATGCTAAAATGCGCATGCGCTGGCAGCAGGGACATTTGTGGTACCAACCATCTCCAGAAATACATTAGGTCCTGGAAATGAAGTATAATTTCGTATTTCGTACTTCGTGTTTCGTCAGATTTGCGAAACCTCACTATTAGCTGCAGTATCTCCATATTGGACCTGAGCAATGTTCCCTATTCCAAGTTTGCGATTGGTCACAGATTTTGCTTGTGTTATGTAGCGCGTCAAATTGCACAGTGTTTTCGTCGGTCCCCACACTAACGGTAGACCCCACAAATTCCCTTTCTATAGCCAATCGTTGTCCCCTCTTTCACTATAGCTTGGTAAATCATTTAGAAATGTGTCCTAGGTTGAGAGCTTGTAAACTCCCTACGCAGTTGTGAGTCGCGCCCCGTAAAATTCGCCGCGTTCGGTCAACAGATGGCGCTGAGAGCGTCGGCCAATGAGCGCGCCGAGCAATCGGTAACCAAGCTGGCCTAAAACACTTTTTCATTGGCCGAGCGGTTCGTAGCCATGGTAGCACAAGAACATCCGTTGCCAACGGGCCAAAGAGTTCTGAAAGCAGCGTGCTGATAGGCTGTAAAACTCGCGCCAGGGTGACGCCATCTGTTGACCAAACGCGGCGACTTCCACGAAGTAAAGCAGTTGTGGAGAGTGAGTAAACCGAAGGGGGCGCGGTACACAACTGCGTAGGGAGTTTAGAGAGCTTGTAGAAGTATGCCGCTGTTCTCTAAGTTTCAAGGTGCCTACAGGTCGACATTGCGTCTTGAAGCAACTCGCGGCAACTAGCTTTCCGGCGATGGAAGCAACTCGGAGTGACTGATCAGTTGCCAATTTTGTTGACCTGAGCGCGCTTGCGTCTCCGAGCAACTGCCGGATGGATCATGAGCGTGCTGTTCGAGGTATAATTGCCAGTTGCTCCGAGTTCCTCTCAATCGCTGAAATGTCGACCTACGCGTGGTGGTTCTTTGATCTGCGACGGATCCGTCGAGTAGGCTAGCCACCTTCAGTAAGCGCGCGTTGGAAATCAAACGTTGGCAACTTCCTACTTCACTTGTGTCGGCCTAGGAGGTGACACCGGGATCGGTCTGCTGTCTTCCACAAACGGGAACCAGGCTCTCAAATCAGAAGACCTCCAATACACTTCATATCACCTGTTCAGGAAGACTGAAAATTCTGGTCTTGATCACGACCAGAATCGCTCCGCGCATACTGTATGACATTCGAGGGTCTTTACCGAAGATTAGGGACTTTCGCAAAGCCCCCGAAACGCGTACTCGAACGCCAAACCCATTATTAAAGGGAGACTCCACTCATTGTGTGAAATTCTGAATTTTTGAAATATCGTTAATACGTTCAAATTCATTGATATAAAAAATCAGCAAGCTCATCATTTTAAGTATTTTAATTGAATCCCAAGGGACCATTGCAAAGCACAGGTGATGTCATGTGTTCAATGCATATTTATGAAGGTACAACCAATAGGCCTAGGCAGTCACAGTATTAGCTCATTCACTACAAAGGTCGTCAGTCTATTGACACTAGTGACATCTCTATTCATGGCAGTAGTCTCCATGGATCGATAAAAATTCAAAAGTTTACAATGAGTGGAGTCTCCCTTTAAATGCCACGAAGAGAGCGCCGAACAAAAGGATAGACGTTCGCGTTGGAGTTTCGGGGCCTCTGCGAAAACTCCCTATTGACGGAAAGACCCGAAGTATTACGAATGCTCTGTCTTTTTCGATCTTCGATGAATACGTTAGCGACCATTAGTGAGCTTTAACTGCTGACAGCCGGGATAACCTCACGTCAAAAAAGTGCCTTGAAGATTGAGAAAACTAGTTCCTTTTCCGATTAATGACATGATATTGGTTCAATTTGTCTCCGTCATCTGTCAGGTTGTCAATTTCTTCTGTATCAAAAGAAAGGAAACAGGATCAATTTCATTCCTATCAAATCCTATTTCCATTTCCTAACTCTCAATTTGCGAACGTACCGCGGTGAAACACAAACGTTGATGACGATTCTTGCCGGTGAGCGAGTGAGCTGTTCGAGAGGACAGTGCACCGTGGTGTACGCTCTGTTTGAATGGCGTTTAAAATTGGGTCATTTTCAATGGGGAATATCTTCAAAACGCGATGTTCTTTTTCAACGAGATTTTTAGGCTTGCATTGTGTGTTCCTATAGAACATACACGTGGGTGATCAATCCATTCTAACGTGATGTCATCTCATCTTTAATGTTTGTAAAGATGGATGTTTACATTTTGTTATTTTGGACTCATCTGGGACATGCCAACCCAGATTGAATACTTCCGGTAACAAAACAAACAAAATGTAAATAAAGAATTATTTTCGTGACCCGCGAAAATACCCGTAATGTTTTGTTTCGCGTGCGCCTGGGTGTAAACTCAGCCTTAGGGTTACCATAAGGCTGCATTTCCACGAGACGCTGCTCAACCTCAGCGATTTCTCGCGGAAGTTGGCGTTCTGCGAACAGTTCAACCATTGAAAATTGGGGAGTTATTTTGTCATTTATCTCAGCGTAAGTCGTAAGGAAACCATCAAAATGGTAAATTGCCGAACTTGCACGAGAGAATTCTCTACGAAGGAGCGGCGCCTTTGCAAACATTTCTATATTTGGCACTCCACTCGCAGTAAAATATTCCTACACTTCGGGCCATGGAGTCGAAGTGGTTGGTGATTTCTTTTGCAGGCATCATTGTTTCGTCTGTTGACTAGTTCTCCTGCAAATGTTGATGTCCCCGATATAAACTTCAAGCCGGCAACAACTCTCGGTACCTGAAAAACTACAACAGTCCACTTATTGCCAGCACAGCTCTGCTCAGTACGAGATTCTCCTGTTCGGCTTCTCAATAGCGGGAATTAGACTTTCAATGGCTTCAGCCCATCCTCAAATCGGCATTTTACTTCCTGCCTCCAGCTTTTTCACGCGTGAATTTAATTGAAAATCCATTTAGCGCGTCAGTTGTTGAGCGTCAAATCCTGGTGAGATCGAAGTAAACACCGATTTCACATCTCGCACGATTGCAGCGCCCCTAGTAGAATTTTCAACGGCCACTTCCGTTTTCAACCTCACTACCAGGAGTACAAGGCGATATTTCCGAGAGGTTGAAAAACACATGTTGGTTCCCGATACCTGGTAGTGAGGTTGAAAACGGAAGTGGCCGTTGAAAATTCTACTAGGGGCCCTGCAATCGTGCGAGATTTGTGTATTCGTGGTGTGAAAGGAATGGCAGCCCTGGGAGTGCAAGTCCGGGTGACAATAGTTTGCATTTGAATGGTCATGGTTTTGTACCATACCTGCTACTTCTTCCTTGAAAGATGAAACCGCGGACTTTTAGATTCCGGGGGGAGGACTTAGATTCCTATCACAGTGGCACAACCCCCACGATGCCATTGAGATCCCATGTTTTCAACAAGGTGTTTTCAATTTCTTTGATATTTTTCGTATCTTGAATTAATAGGTCGATGCAACTTCCTGCCTTCGTGACAAAAATATGTCCTTGTTGTCATAAAACCTGGCTATAATCCCAAGCGACCTTTATAGGTTAAATCGTTCCATAAATCAGACAGTTTAAATCGTCTTTTAGAGGTGTTGAATCGTGTGATGTCAACAAAGAAGATGAGAGGTGTTGGGAAGCGATTGAAGTGGTTGGGTGTTTGTCATCTCCCACCCGCAACTCGATAAAAAATACATCTTTACATAAAAGATACAGCTTTACATAAAAGATACATCTTTACATAAAACATACAGCTTTGCAGTGCATAAAATTGAGGAGCGTTTTGTACATGTTGCAGTACAAAACGCTCCTCAATTTTATGCACTGCAAAGGCGTTGTTGCTTTGATATGAACTGAATCAGAGTTATGGGAGTCGCAGAATACTTACCCACATTTCCAAACTTTGCAACCATAAGGGGGTCGGTATGATACGCCATTTTCAGAATGGCGAACATGTCCAGAAAACCCAATCGGGTCTGATTATTATCGGGAGGTTTCGCAAATCTGACGAAAAACGAAGTACGAAATACGACATCCAACTAAATTTCCAGGACCTAATGTATTTCTGGAGATGGTTGGTACCACAAATGTCCCTGCTGCCTGTGCGTCTTTTAGCTTCATGCAAGACGGAGAGAGTTATGGTGCATCTTGAATTTTTTGAATTTCCTCTTCGTATCTACGAAGTGGAAACGAAAGATAAATATCAAAGTTTAGTATCGACAGTAACTCTATCGGTCTAACGTCATACGCTAAAAGACGCACTGGCAGCAGGCGATATTTGTGGTACCAACCATCTCCTGAAATACATTACGTCATGGAAATGAAGTCCAATTTCGTATTTCAAACAAACAAAATGTCAATAAACAATGATTTTCGTGGCCCGCGAAAATACCTTGATACATTATCTTTAAACATTTGTTATGCAAAGCTAATGCATTTACCATTAAAATGGCTATATGCCCGTGCTTTTGCCCCTGAAGCTACGTTTAGCTGACACGCTGAATCCGGATTGCGGAACGCGGAAGCGGAAAACGCAATGCATTTTCGCATATACAACATATCGTTCCGCCGGGGATTCCGCGTCCCTATACCGCAATCCGGATGTCTGGTAAACGCAGCTTTAGAGTTGAACTGAACCGTTTGGACACTTTATAAAGCAAACCTTTTGCTTCAGACTGTGACATTTTCGTTTTGGGGTGACCATTTCTGGCGGAAACATATATCGGGCAAGACGTGTGCGGAATCGGATTAAGAAAAGAGTTAGTTTCTTGGAAACGGGTCATCCAGTAGCATTTGTGACAGGCATAACGCCCTTTTCATGGAAGGGAGAGACATTTGGTGGGCTGAGAAGGCAACTCATCGGAGAAATTAGTTGTTGTTGTCGTTTTCTGTATAAGGCAAATCTTACTAACACTGTTTGCTTAACTTGTCCATCATTGTTTATGTTTACAACTAAGCGTCCATATCCGGTTGTCCTTCTGTCAAAGAAACATCACACTAGACCAGTGTTACATCTGCCTGTGTTCCCCATCTGTGAGTGTTCCCCTCCTATTGTTTGACGGAATAAGCGGCGACTCGACAATGGGGAACCGGCGTGCCCAAAGGAGGCGCTGGGGAACAACTCAGTTTTAACACAAAAGCGCATGCGTTGAAAACGTCATTGACGTCGCGCATCGTCCGTGACGTTATGTGCGATACGCCATTCAGAATCAACGACGTTGCTCTTCGGTCTGTTATTTTAATTTTATCGATGAAATTCAACATGTTCCCGCTTGAATTTTCGCTTGAAAACATTCAGATACATTGACTCAGTCCTATACTTGATGATGAACGTGTAAAATTACAAACACGAAAATTCGAACACAGAAACACTGGCAGATATAACACTGGGAGGTTACATCGTGCCTTGTGTACAAATACAGCAATTCTCATTACGGCACCACAGATTGCACTTCGGAGAAACGGTAATTAGCAGTTTCTTCTGTAAGTGACATTTCGTAATTACATCATGGGCTAAATACATGACGTATTTAGGTACATGGCGTACAGAAACCAATCACCAGTTATTAGAATGTAACAGTTATTCCTGGGGATATTTTTTCTCTTCACACCGGTCGAGACACTGTGTAATGGTCAGGAGAATATACCCATAAATCCCAATCACTGTGATTATGATATACTAGTAGATCAGTTCAAATTAGGTCATCGTTTATGACGTCATGGCGATTTCTTGGCAACCCACACATGCGCAGTAGCCATTTTCCTTGACAACGCCGAGGCTGGTGTGTTTACATGGTTTACATTGGTTTCAACGAAGGATTCCGGCAATCGGCAGCATTTTTCGTGGTTCTCTTCGATATTTCTGCAGGGGAGCCCTTAATTACACTGTGAACAGTTGAGGAACGGAAAAATCACTGGTTTCCCCGCTGGTTTCCCAAAGTTTGAGCGAAGAATGGGGTGAATTCGCGATCGACCGGCCACGTGCGTCGCCATTTTTGTCCATTCGGAGACCAAACCTGGGCGAATTTTTCTGTAAATCTCACCCGATTTTCATGATGGTAACGATTTTCAGGAGCACCAGGTGATTATCTCGAGGACCCACACACTTATAAACACAAAGCTGGGCGAAAAGCCCACAGAAAACGGCAAAATGTGCGACCCACCGGCAAATCCTTCGTTGAAAGCCATTAAAACATCGACTTCCGGCTTGGACCAAGGAAAACGGCAAAATGCGCATGCGCGAATTATCCATGGCAATGACCTAATTACGAAGTTTGATCTCATCTATAAGAAAGGGGCAATGAGGAGGGCGATTTTTTGTTTATCCCGACAGGTCGGCGCTGCGAGCGAAGTGACCTTAGCTACGTCATTGACGTCATTTTAGGTGTTGACGTTGCGTCATGAAAAAGTCACCTGTACATTTTTCTACAGGAATAAAGAGAAATAACTTACATGTATGCATTTATCGGTATCACATTTCGTTGTTTTAAGGAAAAAAGCAATGAAATTCGAGAAATTTTCATTTACTACAAGATGATGTAAGTTACTGTCGGGTGACCAAAACAAACGGGTTATTTTCACCCCAGAAGTAAATTGAAATAACGTTAGAAAAAAGAAATTTCAGTCACAACGCTCGCAGCGACGCCGTGTGGTGCTAGTACGGCGCTCTCCTCATACACTTCTGTGGTCATCTTGGCATTTTGGCTTATTCATATCTGTGATCTGGAACTTGGGATCAAGGGATGCGCTGAACGGGAAGGGGGCGAATTTGCCATCCGATGTAAAAATTAACGTTACGTTAGTGTTACCGTCAGCGGGACGATCTCTAAAACTCTCTATTATCAAACACAGCATAACAGTTGTAAGATCAATCTCTGGTCGACACTGTTGACACTCTGTGGAAGAAAATGCATCTTCTGTAGACGATCCAGCATCCGTATTTTTACAGCTGGTTACTGGACCAAACAAAATCCTTTTATCTCTTGAAGAGATTTGCAGCCTGGAAAAGGTCAGATAGCTCTGCTTGAGGATGTTGAGATAACAAAACTGAATCAATCAGACATTGTTAATGGCTGTATGATATCAACCCGCTGAGCAATGCTTAATCGTGCGATTTTAGGGACATCAGTCTTGGATATCACGGCAAAGATCCACCATACAGAGGTTCTTCACTGACGTCTCAACGGTTACGTGACTGCAAAGAATCGGCCATGTTGGCCGTCAGATTGCTCATGTGATTAAGAAGCACCATGTTTCTATCTGTTGGTAATACATTTATGGGGGGTAAATCCAACCGTTCAAAGTTCCCATTGTGTGGGACCCATTCCCATCGGGTCCCATTGTGCTGTAGAAACCTCAGTTCTTGGGTCCAATGATAAAGTACTTATTTGACCTCTGACCTTGAAATTTGACCTTCAGAGGTCAAAATCGCCTTGGCCAACGGGTGATTCTGAAAGACAATTTCATAGTCATACTTACATGTACCTTCCCATTGGAACAACTTTATCATCCAATGCCATCAAAAGTTATATTAGAGGTTTTGGCCGGCTGACTATATATATCACTGGTTTATTTTGTCTGTCAGGATGCCAATATTGGCAACGTCTTTTGGGGGGAAATCCACGAAAATTGTGTAGAAAAATGTAGACAGTTTTTCTGACGGCGCGACGTCAACAGCTACAAAAGTGACGTCAGTGCGCCATTGGGGTCTTATACTCGCTGCGCCATCTATTATTCTAGTTTGTCAAGCGAGTTCCCCATTGGGGACATCGTGGTACTCTACACCTGTCTCGCACTTTCCCGCAGCAGTTACAACCTTTTGTGCCTTGCAGTTCAACCTTAAAACCTCATCTTCGCTACCGGATGACATAAAAAACATTAATTTCCGCAGGCAGTCTTGATTACCTTAAATCATAATTGGATATTATCGTCTGCTCTGTTCCGCTTAAGCGGATCCTTTGAAGAAAAACACCACCCATATCCGCAGGTGCTGATTAACTTTTACTCTCAATATACCGGTACTTCCTTATAACAAGTCATTGAGATGCAGTTGCCGGGTCACCCCCCCCCCCCCCAATGTTAGTTCACTTGGATTTTTCCATCAGGGCCGAAGCCAAAGCATTATTGGCCCTGATAGAGTATAGAATATGCCATTTTGAGCTACTCATGTTCCTCACTTGGATAGGGCCTACTTGCCTTTGCAAAAGGCACAATGTACAAGGTACCACGGTTTACTGTTCCATGAAAGATATGAAATTTTCATATTTCAGGGGAAAATGTTGTGCAGTGGAAAACTTTTTATATTCCGGCTGCAGGAAGGAAATTCATAGTTAAAACACAATCCTGTAATTATTTCCGCTTTGGCGTACCATACCTGAGGGGTTAATGAGCCAGACATGTACAATACCACATTTTTTCCCGTTGTTGCTGAGCTGGTAAACTCCTAATTACTTCCTCCCATTCCACCGGGAAGCGCCATCAATATGTCAATTAGTGTCTATTTGCCGGCCTATCGGATATTATCGATTGTCAGTCAAATCTATCAATCAGGCCACCTGCGATATCTTGTTCGATGAGTGCACGCTTCTATGCACTCGCGTAACCTCCCCCTCTTCCACTGTGAATTCAGTACATTGCTTTATGGTCAGTGTTTGTGCTGACCGGTGTCAGGGAAACGAAAAGGTTACGTGTCTCTCACGGTCATCGACAGCATGTCGGCCATCGGAAAGTGTCAATCATACTTTGGTCCAGCGACCGGTCGCCATCTTGTTTTCCCAAAATACCGATAGACTTGCATCGGACATTTGCTTAAAGCTGAACTGCATCGCTTGCATCCTATTTCAAGTCAGCGGTCTAGCCATTTTGGTTCCCGAAGCCACTGCTAGGGCTAGATGGCCTCGGTATTGGCTGCCATCTTTGCGGCACAAAAGTTGTCGCGGATCTATTTATAGATCATCATCATGTTGACATCACGGGTTATTTTTAGAATGGGGATGCCGTAGCCACGTGGGTGCTAAATGTAATCGAACATGTCGAATCGCGCGGAATGGCAACGCCGAGGAAGTTTCGTGATGAGAATGTTTGTATGTATTGCAGATCTGTAACAAAGCTCAAGATCATCGCTTTTTATTCGACCGGGGCGAATGAAATTTTATGGGAAGATAGAATCCTAAAATGACGTCAGCAATAAAATGGCAGCCGAAGCCTTCTAGC
The DNA here is from genome assembly GCA_002633025.1 of Notospermus geniculatus. Classification (NCBI taxonomy): domain Eukaryota; kingdom Metazoa; phylum Nemertea; class Pilidiophora; order Heteronemertea; family Lineidae; genus Notospermus; species Notospermus geniculatus. The sequence continues at coordinate 74,836 of NMRB01001860.1, read as the reverse complement.
CCTAGCGGCAGCTTCGGAAACCAAAATGCGGTCTAGCTTGGAGAGTGAAGATTGAATGAGCCTTGTGGGCTTTCGTACAAGAAGGCCTATCGTGTTTCTGTCATGCACACAGAAGCCCTTCCGGTCGTTCGCAAATTCTACTTGACCGACTGAGATTTAGATGCTGTTCAGCTTTAAGCGTGGTACGGATCCATACACGTTATCTATCCTCTCTTGTGCAAATGTGATGATGTGATTTCCCTTGTGTTTTCCGTATTCATGCATGGGTTTCTTTCATGGTATTGATTTGTGGACCTGAGGGACACACTGTTCTCGAGGGCCTCAGGAAACCTTCAAGTTGCCTGTCTCACTTCGACCCCAAAGCAAACAAGATCACTGCTCTGAGATCCCCGCCAAGTAGTAATCAAATTTCATTGTGATTAGATTCCTGGGGTCTTAAAATTTCAATACCAAGGATCTTATCATGAAGTTGAATTCGTATCCATGGTAATGTATACGTTGCTAAGCAACCGTAATCATCTTTCCTTCGAAACATTTCCGTATCTTTTCCCGTCGGTATTGGTATCATCTCAGTTTCTCTTTGATGAAGAGAAATCTAAACAGCGTGTTGGTCTTTTTTTCACATTGAAGAATACAGCCAAGTGACTTCATGTACCTCTCAATAGTAGACTTTCCTGCCGCTAGAGGCCGCCTGTTACCGGTCCTAGAACGTCACAAAATTTGACGTCACAGACGTAAGCCACGGGACACGTCATTATGGCGCGCACTTCTCTGTGACGTCAAACTTCGTGACGTTCTAGGACCGCTACCTGCCGGTGGCCTCTGACGGCAGTAAAATCTCCCATCCAACGTTCATTAGTATTACTAGCCAATCACAGGCGACTTATCATAAATCGTCTGTGATTGGCTGATAAGGAGGTCCTGGATTTTTCTCTTCGCCAATAGGTTCGTTCGGAATCAAACGTGCTCGAGGAGTTGATTTCGGCACTTAGCTGGTCCATCGGCGTCACATAGAACGTCTCTGACTAAAGTCCGGCAACATCTAACTACGACCCAATGGAATGCGGAAGTCATGTAATGTGGCAGAGACTTGCAGTTTTTAATCATGCCTGTCGACCGTCTGTGGTCGTTCCCAGATCGTTGGCGCTGTGTACGGCCGCGTGTGATTAAAGGTCTGTGGAAAATACAACTGTCAGTTGCCTAACTTCCACATTCCATTGGGTCAAAGTTAGATGTTGCCAGACTATAGTCAAACCTTGGAGGAATTCACCAAGGTCAAACCTACCGTGTTCGCTTGACCGCTGATCGGGATAAAATCCATCCAGCAGCCAACGAGTAATGACCATGTTCACGTCATTCCTACTTGCCTCGAGAAGCGAGCCGTGTAATTCTGGTCTGCAACATCGTCGTGACAACCGAACCATGCCTAATTAGTACTGTACATAACATCCTTTTGTATCCGTTTCCCGTCCCTCGAGGACGTTTGTCCATTTTGTTATTACAGCCAGCGGCCTTTCTCAACTCATCGTATAGTTAACTAAATCTATTGGTGCAGCATAAAATCCAATAACAGATAATTTAGTGTTATTTCGTTATTTCGCACCCGGCAAAACATCGAATACTATTGACGCCCTGGGCATGTGTCAAACTGTTGCTCAACGTGTTACTTTTCCCATTGCAATTCTAGTCAACATTAACCCTTTGACTGACAAGTTGCCGTCTGTCAAACTTGAAAGTACATATTGTATTACCAACCTTGTATTAGTAACCAACTACAGGGCTTAGTTTAAACTCCCTACGCAGTTGTGTACCGCGGCCCCTTTCACACTGTTAGAAAAAACAGAGGATTTTACAGAAAAAACCTGCAGCAGAGTTTCAGGACGTGATCTGTAAAATTACAGACTGAAATAAATGCTAACAGAGACTTGACTGGAGGCTGACCAAATTATATTTTCATACGTTCTCAGAAAGCATCATTCTGGACAGTCCAATTGAGTCCAACTAGTACAGGAAAACATAAATCACACTATATGTTAATTTACAGAAGTTCCTGAAACTCTGCTGCAGGCAATTTCTGTAAAAATATTACAAAAATTTCTAACAGTGCAGTTTACCCGCTCTCCACAACTGCTTCACTTCGTAAAAAGTCTAAGCATGACATAACACTACCAAACGTATCATCTCAGACAAGTATTTCACCTAAACTTTTGTGCCCATCGTCCTTCACCAGCTTAGCGTGCCAGCGGCCATTGAATGGTATTAAGCTTCTGACGTCATATGGTGAGAACTATTAGACCGCCATCTTTGTTGGAAAGGTCTGTGGAGTTTATAATAGAGTTGTTGTCTATTCATAACTGTTGGGCACTTCAAACAGTTCACTGTAGGGTGACAATACTTGCAATGTACAGCAACAGTTTGGGACCTTCAACAGTCATGAATAGACAACAACTCTATTAGCTATTCCTTCAATGGGGACGATAGCCGACTTTTTCAATAGGTGTCACTACTAGTGGTTAAAACTATTGAAATGAAACTGACATCCCGGTCCTGATCAATTTCCCACACAAAAGACGGCCATTGTGTTAGGACTGTCTTTCGGTGTGCTGCCCTCTATCGAGCTAGGATCCCCATTCGCCATGCTCCAAAACAGATGTCAGTGTTGGAGATACATGTACCTCTTCTAGCATTGGAGGGCTGACATAGACATAGACATAGACATAGACATAGACATAGTTTATTTCAATCTCAAACCTCAAACGAAGGTCCATTGCCTACAAGTGACACCACCTATCGGGGTACCGGCTCATTATTTCGTGACATAAAGTCTATATCTCCATCTTCGGATAACTGATAATCCTCAAGCATGTACTAATCATCTCGGGGAAAGTGACCCGTGTAGTATTCGTGTCTTCGATTTCGTGGGATCGTCATCAACTTCAAACGCTGTGGCTAATTAGGCGATAAGATTTAGGGGTTCATATTCATGGTGGTGAGACGTCGGTCTATGGGCGGTTATATCCGCAAATAAGGACGTTGTAAGTCGTGATCTCTAGTCGTTACGATGCGATCTCGAGTCGTAGCTAAGAAAGACGTTGGGTGGCGCTGGAGTCGTCGGGCTGATCTCGAGTCGTAGCTGAGAGAGACGTTGGGTGGCGCTGCAGTCGTCGGGCTGATCTCAAGTCGTAGCTGAGTAAGACGTTGGGCGGCGCTGCAATCGCAGCCGACCAAAACTTACACTAATTTCTTGTTCTAATTAACGACAGAGTACCTGTCTCGTAACTGTGATAAGACAACAAGACAATGGGTCATATAAATAAAGACTAGCATATGCTTTTACTTCAGGTTTGTACAGCACTGTCTAGTGCATTTGTATTGTAAAATTCCAGTAAAAGCATTTTACTGGTCTTTATTCATAAGACCCAATGTGTTTTTAGCTGATTTCTCCCCCAGCATCCAGTGAGCTCAATTTCGCCATATCTCAACCGAATGCATCCGCCTCTTCGCTCCTCCCGGCAATACGGAGGCATTCAATTTCTTTTTGAATCCCATTAGGTGGAAGCATGTTTGGACCATTAACTTCTTTTCAACCTATCTAGGCTCGGTTGGCTGCTGAAAGGTATCTGGGACTCTTGGTTCAATGGGTGCTCTAAACGTATTCAAACAGTTTGTCACGTTTATTCACCCAGTCAATTGCTATGGGCGGTTATATCCGAAAAAACTCGTTACGAAATAGAGACGTTGTTAGCCACGATCTCTATTGTCTTGTGATGTCGAGTCGTAGCTAAGAAAGACGTTGGGCGGCGCTGCAGTCGTCGGGGTAGCTTAGAGCCAGGCGCACATGTGCGGCAAGCTCGATGCGGCAGGGATGTTTTTAAAGTCGACTGACCCGGATAAATGACGAGTCGACAGCGTTGGGTCAGTCAACTTTAAAAATACCCCTACAGCATCGAGATTTGCCGCACATGTGCGCCTGGCTTAAGAACCCCTGATGTTCTCATGTAAACTCCCTCCGCAGCTGTGAGTCGCGCCCCCTTCGGTTTACTCGCTCTCCACAACTGCTTAACTTCGTAAAATTTGCCGCGTTAGGTCAACAGGTGGCGCTGAGAGAGTCGACCAATGAGAGCACCGAGCAACCGGTAACCAAGCTGGCCTGAGACACTTTTTCATTGGCCGAGTGTTTCGTAGCCATGGGAGCACAAGAACATCCGTTGCCAACGGGCCAAAGAGTTCTGAAAGCAGCGTGCTGATAGGCTGTAAAACTCGCGCCAGGCCCTGACGCCATCTGTTGACCAAACGCGGCGACTTCCACGAAGTAAAGCAGTGGTGGAGAGGGAGTAAACCGAAGGGGGCGCGATACACAACTGCGTAGGGAGTTTAGTTCTCAGGATGCGATGCGATGTAAACTGTCTTTCGATCAGCCGGTGGTAGCGCCGCCGTAATTGCGTCATGCCGGTTCCTCATTGGGCTATAAAAGAATTTAGTTTATTAGACTGTCGGATCCTTGAACACCTCGGCCCATCCGTCGACACTTTATATAATCATGCCTCGGTGTCCGCCATTGTGTTACAGTCGGTAGGAGTATAATACGGCACAACTCCAGCGTGGGTGTTCCGTATTTGTCCGAGCTTTCCTGCCAGTGGAGATGAATAGACAATAGCTACTCTTTCCCCTCTTATTCTCTCTTCTTCAATACACGATGATTTTACACATATCCGTTACACTATTTTTTCATTTTCTCTTGTAAGTTCTGTTTCGGAAAAAGTCTTTTGTCCAATGTTAATAAAACCATGTCGTTGGTTGCAATTGTCGCCGGGATTCGTATTCATCACTTGCCTAACAGTTCTCCACTCTCCCACAGCAGGGTCGCTCCACTTCATACACTGGAGAGGTTGCGCAGCGGCCCGACTCCGACTTCAACTACGAGAATGAATTGCAGTCCGCTATGGACATCCTTGATAAAAACAATTTGATAGAAGTTTTCAATTCATAAACACCATAAATTGAAGGCAGAAAAATTTGACCTTATAAATCGGAAGTGCGGATAAATAATGAATATTGAAGTCGTAATCCTAGTCGTTAGTACGACTTGAAACACGACTATAATATTTGCGATTTACGTGCACTTCCGATTACGAGTCAAAATTATTCTGCCACAAAGTTATGGCATTTTACGATTTGCAAAAGTCCATCAAATCGTTTTTATCAAGGATGTCCACAGCGGATAGGACTGCAATTCATTCTCGTAGTTGAAGTCGGAGTCCGAGTCGGAAAGCTGCGCAACCTATCTATTGTCTTAATGTGCGACGAGGAGCGAGGCCAGAGCCCTGCTGTCGGAGAATGAGGTTCTCCGACCACATCGTTTTTTCTTCTTATTTCATAATTCATCACAAAAATGTTCATAAAAGATCTGACTAGTTAATATGTTCTATTTCCAGACTTGCTAATCCCTTTTAGTCGTTATTAGGTTACTAGTTGCAAAAGAAGGAAATGGACCACTTATTGTCATCCCCGCCTTGTCGCCATCCTGGCATTGTGTCTCTCGCCCATTCACAGTATTTATCACTTAATATGGTCATTGCGCGGGCTGGCGGGATGTTCATCATTCATATCTGCTAAATCCCATTCACATTGTTAGATATTTTATTACAAAAATGATATAAATATGCCAATTCAGAGCCTGTGGCTCTTTCAAAGTTTCAGAAAATTCGAATCAAAAATTTGAGATAGATCTGGATATACAGTCAAATAAGAAAGTTGAAGTATATGCGCTGGCAGCTTAAAGCTGACCTATTCCCATTACCCTACCACATAGAGTGACAAAAATGTTATAAATATGCCAATTCAGAGCCTGTGGCTATTTCAAAATTTTGGAAAATTCGATTCAAAAATTTGAGATAGATCTGGATACAGCCAAATAAGAAAGTTGAAGTATGTGAGCTGGCAGCTTAAAGCTGACCTATTCCCATTACCCTACCACATAGAGTGACAAAAACACCTATCCGCCGTCTTCCTCGGCTTCTCACGGTTGAATGACAGCGACACCTAGGACGTATTTTCGGTATATGGTGTCTGGAGATGCCGTTTGAAGCAACCACGTCCCCAGGATCTAACTCGAAATTTCTTCTGCTTTTGCCTTGGGACGAGGTCATTTTAGGCTTTCGATCGTTAGACCCTGGATTCACTTCCAATATTCCTGGCACCTCGTTCCCAACGCTTATTTAACCTCGGTAACAGTAATGATTGTAAAAAAGATTATTTTCATTTACTGTATTATGAACATTTATGCCCGTCATCAGAAAGAATAGCATTTGCCATAATATGAAAAGTAAAATAAACCATATTTTAATCCATTTCCTGGGTATGACGTCAGACCGATATGTACATTCCTTGCATTGTACACCATGTACACGAGCCAATCACAGCCGAGGTATTCGGTTCTGAAGCCAGGACTTAACAAACCAAAGTTAAGCCCTGGGAACGAGGTTGCCGTTTGAAGAATAACCAAGGCGTCTGTACTTAATCTACTCACCGCGCTGTGGCGCGGCAGGTATTTTTGTCACTCTATTTGGTAGGGTATTGGAAATAGGTCAGCTTTAAGAGCATGTCTTCTACCAGGCTGAAGATTCCCTCTCTTAAAGCAAATGGCTCGCGGGGGTTGTTGACAGTTGCTTGTTGACATGTCCTCAAATCAAGCGCCGTTTTGAGAAAAAGGCAAAAGAAGGATTTTAGTTTAATTGGAAATGCATTAGACAGCCAAACTTCGGAGGCGTATTCTGCCGGAGCACGGCTTTGCCTGGAGATTAGGTTCACTCTCTATGGGAGGTACCACCAAAAATCAAAACAAATCCCGCGAGCTTTTCACTTTAACTTGGATCCTCGAGTCAATCAGACGATCGTGCACGGCGACCAGCTGCCCAGCTCGATTGGGAAATAATCACATGGTATGTGATTAAACAAAGATTGAAAATGTCTGAAGGTTTTCCGGAGGCAGAGACGTTCTTGCCGGGACGAGGCAGATGTTCTTGCCGTCGTAGTGACGGTCTGTTTCTGGTTTAGGGTATGGGAAAGGGATAAACAATACTTGGGCCATTTCTTTAATTTCATGGGGGTTTTGCTGATTTTGAAGAAATGCATACCCTCAAAAATATTTCTGGCAGAAACCCTGGATTTAAGGATAGTATTATTATGTCATTTACCTCATTAATTGAGTTTTGGGGTTTGTTGGTCTTGTCCGAGGTGCATTCGGTCGCGCAGATTAATTGCAGAGTATTATATATCGGACTTTCATTCCTAGGACTGAAATTCCTTCCACACCGGCTGAAGCTGTCGCGAAAGCCATTTTGCACCAGCTTGTTAATCAGACTGGCTGTCTGATAAATCCTGATAGGAAGCGAAATGATACGCTTTAGAAAATGAAAAATGTCCACATCATTCTTCATCCTATGGTAAAAAAAGTCGGCGCGTGTCGTTGAAAAAATTCCAGCGCCCAGTGTATCGTATTCCGTTTCATCTAATCGGATAATGAACTACCATGTCGTGCTGAAAAAAAAATGTAATATACATGTACTTTTTTGGAGAATATGTTTCGTCATGTCCTGTCGGTCGTTGACATTTGATTCGGCATGTTATTCTCCGAGACATGAAATGGTTGATGTTTTTGTTAGAATTCCGGGGAGAAGGGCTGCATATCTTGTTTTGAGGTGAAGGTGAATGTTGTGTTGTTGGTATATGATTGGACGGATTGCTTCGGCCAAGGTCATGGTTTGTAGGTCAAGGTCATTTTCTCTTGATTGACCAGGGTCTTATACAATCTCGTAACCAGAGTTAAACATTGCCTCATTAAACTCTGGAAATGCCTAGACCGGTACTACTTTTGCACAGTCCAAATGCATTGTTCAAGGCGGATGAATTTCTGACCGCTGCACAAGCAATTGCGGAGGGATTTGAAAGAGTTCGTACTTTTTTCCTTAATACAACATTGAATACCCAATGGAATGTTAAAATTAGTAGTATTTTTACAAATACTGGAACAAATTTTAATTTTTGGTACGATTACCTTATCAAAATAATCTGTAAAATCGATGAGCACAAGAATCTTGTGCTGTGTCCAGCTGTTTTCAGAGGTCTTAGCCGAGGAACGATGGTGGCGACCTCTTCAGATTGGGTCTGTGCCGCAGTTCGAGTAGCTGTTCGAACTGCGATAGGCGTTTACCATCTCCAGTCCGTTGACCCGCATTGCGGTCAATGTCACTCTCGTGCCGCGTAAATACAAAAATGACTAATCTGCCGCCACTCCCTGGACACGTGATACTGTCATGGCCACCAATGCCGAAATCAGATTCTCGTGTCGCTTCCTGTCTCACCATTAACACTACTTATCACGATACATTGTTTACCGGGACGACATCCCTTCATAGAAGCTGTTGCGGATGTGTGGCGAAGGCAAAAAGGACCGAGTGAATTAATCCTTCCGTAAATATGGTCCCTTTATCCGTTTTCAATCAGTGCTCATTCGGCCTTTATTCGTGAGCAGGATGAGACGAAGACAGACAGGGAGCGACTTAACCTGATTATATGTAGGTTTCGTCTGCACTGGATAACAATGCTTTCAAACTAGAAGATGTTGGTGGAAAGGGATCTTAGTCCACGGGCTCGAAAGCCACGCATGCGCATTTCCAGGTTAATGTGCCCCAAAGGGATACGTTCTGCCGTCAGAGGCCGCTCAAAATAGGAAAAAAATTAAAATTTTTTTCAAGGTATGATGAATCAGGCCTACCATAAGACACGATATCCAACAAACTAAAAATTAAAATTTTTTTCCTCCCCGAAAAATCTAATCAGCTCGCGGCATCTAGCGGCGTGAATAGGAACCACACTATGCACCCGTGGAGACCAATCACAATCGTCGTCTTATGCGCGGTCTGTCGTAGTTAGAACAATAAAGATTTGTTTTGAAATAAAATTTTATTTTTTTCCTCCCCTCTGTTTGTTTTACAGAATGCTTTTGTGAATGGAGAAAATATTTTTTTATATTTTTATTTTTTTCCGACAACGTCTACAAACCTCTGGAAATCGAAGTGCGCTTAACAAGGTATAAAAAAAGTCTGGCTAATAGCGGTCCTGGAACCTCACAAACTCTGACGTCAAAGACGTAAGCCAGGGCGTCCATGCCATTATGGATGACGTAATGGCATGCAGTTCCAGGACCGCTAACTGGTGGTGACCTCTAACGGCAGGAAAATCTCCCATTACGAGTGAAACCCGTGGGTGTGGTCTGGGCGGAACGTGTTTCATAATCAAGGTATGATGAATCAGGCCGCACTATAAGACCCGGAAATTCCAAGAAACTATTGTATCAGAACTGTTTTCACGAAAATAACTATTCGCCTACAGAAAATAACATCTTTCATGAAGATTTTTATCTCGGAGTTACTTTCCTTCGCGACTCTCGTTTGAATTCAATTTCGACTTCGTGATGGAAGGCACTCAAAACTAATTGAGGTACAATTACCCCATGATTTTCTCTAAGATGATCCATTTGTTGATTAAAAAACCTTTGATTACACGTTGACGGAACTGCTTCCTCAAGTTTGCCCTTGTGTTGCGCTACTAGCGAACAACAAGACGTGGGTCGCTAATTGAAATTGAAATTCCAGAAGAGCCTAATAGGATTAAGATTCCGATGTTATTTTGTTTGTTTGTCAATTAACTTTTATGTGACGCTGTCAATTTGGGCCAATCCCGTTCCGTCATTCTAGTCACGTTTTGGTCACGCGCTTATAATGCATGGCTAATGCATTTACTATTAGAAATGGCGAGATGCCCGTGCTCACAGATTGGTCCCAGACCTTCTTTGGAAGGAACGGTTCGGACACAACATAACCCTAACCTAATGCTTCAAACCATGAAGTTTTCGTTGTGGATCGACCGTGATAATTTCAGGGTTTGGGGGTACTGAAAATATGAGGGGTAATTTCGCACAATGCAGCCACTCCAAATCGGCGTAGTAGTACATGTAACAGCACTGGAAGACAGGCTTAGCCTATAGTCACTAGCAAACTTTCTCAGAAGTTGAAAATTATTTTTCTCTTAATTATTTCTATGTCAAACAGAATATTTGAGTGCCTTTTACTCGATATTATCTATGATAAATGGAGAAAACCGGGTTTTTAAAGATCTACTTTTACCATGTAACCTCGCGCTGATTGGTCATTCCTGGCACGTGATATGACGTCGTCGCCGGCCATTTGATGGCCAACATGGTTGATTCTTTGCAGTCACGTGACCGTTGTGACGTAAGTGAAGAACCCTATTCCTCATTTACATAAGTGTGGCAGACCATGAAACCACTGTGGACATGGCTACTTTGTCCTTGTCACCGATCCTGTGACAGCCACAGTTCTCTAAAAACGGCTTCTCTTGTCGCGTGCGGCTGACAGCCTCCCTTGAGACAATATTTATCCGTCAACACGGCTAATTAAGGTGATATTTCTCCATCTGTCATCGGGCACAGGAGGAACAACCCTGACAGTCAGCAAATAAACGCTGATTGATCCAATTATCCGCGAAAAACGATCCTTTCTCAGTGTTTGTATCCTGTGATTAGCGGAAGTGACATTCAACCGTATTTGTCATCCGGGCACTTTTCGGGGTTGATTTCAAACGCACCATATAAAACGTTACGCACGAAAATCTCGACTGGTTCCCGTCTTTGCCGCTGTACTCCCGCGGTGCTAGTCTCCGTTTCGCAATGTGACGGGAACCAGTGTGTAACGAAAATCGACATTGAAGTGAGCTGCCCTAGCCGGCGATTCGTATTTTTGTTCAAATGCTAGTGAAGAAAGTCACGTGAAAGTGTCATGCTTCCATGTGAAATAATCTGATTGATAATCGACTGTGACCATAACACCGTTCTTCCGTGTCTAACTGTTGCTGGCAAACTTTGTCAACTCGTGTTGTGTGTGTTTTAAAAAGTGTTCTGTCCGACACCAAAAAAATTCACCATTCTTTTGTCTACGTACTGGTGACAGGCTGTTTCTTGAAACTCTACAATATTCATGTCAGATCTAGGTATCATGGAGCTCTAAATTATGACACTGCAAACTGATTGATCTATTAGCCCTTTAAAGTCTGACAGCAGAAAGAAGTTTTGGTGTCGGACGGAACGATAGATTTTGCTGGTAAGCTTAATATTTTTTGATACCCTCCTTCAAATGAGTGTACACTATACATCCCAGGAGAAACTAATAGCCAAAGGTCTATACATGTACTTGATTTTTGGAAAATCAATGGCACAAATCGTTGTGATCACTTCAAAGTTGAATTTTGCCCCATTTTCTTGGGTGACCAATTTTGGAACACATCCTGTTTGTCTGTTTTGGCTGGCGAGAAGGTCGGTGGCGATTAGATCGCTTGCGATATCGCCTGGTATGCTACTGGCTGGCCAGCTCTTCCAGCAATAAACCGTTGGTGTGCATACAGTTTTGTGATAATTCAGTCAGAGCTACTGTAGATTAATTAGACGCCATTACCAACATGACATGGCTAATATCTCGTGATATGCTTGTCCAATAGGATGTTTAGCATAAATTTGCCGGCCGCTTTTGCCAGTGAGGGCAGTAAGATGCCAGGAACTGCTGATGTGTAGGCGTGTATTTCGACGAAAAGGNGCAGATGTGAGACAATGTCTAAAGAGAATGAGGAACGTAACTCTTTACTTCAATAGGTGTCACTAGTGGTTAAATCTATTGAATTGAAAGGGACATTCAGGTCGTGATCAATTTCCCACACAAAGGGCGTCCATTGTATTATACTCCTCCCGCAGTTTCAAACCGCTACCCACTACGTTACCCGCGCTTAGAAACTGCTATTGTTGACGCCAGCATCAAAAAAGTATGACCAACAGACGGCGTTAGCTGTCCGATTCGGGGAATCCGCGCTGGGAATGTGCCAAAATGTGCGGTGCGACTTGCTGGTAAAACGGACCAAATGTGTGGTTCTCGGCCAGCTTACGTGAAGTAATTGGATTATTAGCTCACCTGTGGTGAGCTTATACGATGGCCGAGCGTCCGTCGTCGTCCGTCGTCGTCCGTCGTTGTCCGTTAGCAGGGCACGTTTCGTAACCGCTGGAGCTATTGATCTGAAACTTGGTACATATATACCCCTAGGTCAGATGACCAATGACACCAAGTTTCGATCCGATTCGACTCTAAGGTGGCGGAAACCAAAAACACAAAAAGTGCAATAACTCCTGAACTAATGACTGGATCACCTCCAAATTTTTATCATAGGTGTATCTAATGATGGTACATTACATATATAACGGGTTTTTGATTTGACCTACTTTTCAAGGTCATAGAGGTCAAAGTTCAAAATTTTGCCTTTAAGTGGCACGTTTCATAACCGCAGGTGCTATTGACCTGAAATTTGGTACATATATACCCCTAGGTCAGATGACCTATGACACCAAGTTTCGATCCGATTTGACTCTTAGCTTGGCCACCAGGTGGCGGAAACTGAAAACACAAAAAGTGCAGTAACTCATGAATGAATGACTGGATCCTCTCCAAATTTTTATCATTGGTGCTTCTATCTAATGAGGACGCATTACGTAAGTAAGGGGTTTTCGATTTGACCGACTTTTCAAGGTCACAGAGGTCAAAGTTCAGAATTTAGTCATTTCGTGGCGTGTTTCATAACTGCTTGGGCTATTGACTTGAAACTTGGTACATATACACCCCTATGTCAGGTGACCTACGACGCCAATTTTTGGTCCAATTCGATTCTTCGCTTGGCCACCAGGTGGCCAAAACCAAAGCTCAAAGTCCAGTAACTCCTGAACTGTAACTGGATTGTCTCCAAATTTTTATCAGGTGCATCTAATGAGGATACATGACCCTGGAACATTTCGATTTAACATTTGTCATTTGTTTTTCTGGTACGTTCACCCAGGTGAGCACATGGTCCATGGACCATTTCATATATTATAGCCTTCAAAATGTCCGAAACATGGATGCACACTAAACAGGTGTTACAACATTGATCAAATTTGCAAACGGCGTTAATTTTGTAGACTTTCCAGTTGGAAAAAATATGAATACACAGGTACATTTTGTACACGAATTCATAGCCAATCAGAAAGTGTGTTACGACGGTGTGTGATGGCTTGTGATTGGATCCCTCCTCAAACAGCGCCGTCTATTGATTATCCGTCAGTTTTGGCTCCAATCATGCCAAATATATCGGGGCCAAATATATCCTTGATTATAATTGGTCGATTCCACAAGGTTGGAAAACATGCTCATGGGTTCAAACAAAAAAAACAAGTGATTTTTGCGACATTGGAAGTGTTGCTAACTGCCTCGATTTTCGGGGCCTGGTAATCCCGTCACCGCCACTCCATCATGGGATTTGCTTAAGGCGGATCAGCCAGGCAACAATGCCAGATCGACTACAGACCGGCGCTGGTGCCTCCGGTGCTGCGGTCATCTACAGACCAGATCTCGTCTCGTAAATCACGGCGCAGCCTCCAGTGGCTGACTGTAATGGCCTAGACGGGGATGATGGACTGCAGACTTGCGTTTTGTGTACCGATTTCTCTCGTCTGCTAGCCTTCGAATGGAATTGTGATTCATGAGTAATCATTACCCTAGCTTGGCTATCCTAAGCTATCGCGAGACGATTTAGTGTCGCTACGAACAGCGGCAAACCGAAGGCCATACTCATATCCGCCATTTTGAAATGTCGTCTGCGGACATAAAGCAATGGTGGAAATGTGTTTTATGAGAATTCTGAGAACGGGTCTTTTCCGGTTTAATGCTCTTATAGGGGGTATAAAACTGGTGGCTTTCTGTCTTCTGTTTGAACGGGGGGTCTGCGAGCATCTTGCGACTCATAACTGGCCATTCAATAGGAGCAGTCACCCACGCGTATTGCCAAAAGATGGCAGCAAAGTTCTAGCGGACCAATACACAGGAAAATCCACGTGATTGGTGCTCGATCAAGAATGAATGGGTCCGCTGTATGCATTGAATTGGGCCGTAGTGACACCTATTGGTCAACTCACTGACACCCGGTGTAATGAATAAGAATGCCTCCCGTATGCCAGTGCCCGCGTTATTGTCCGACACTCAAAAACAGAGATGGGGATTTGGCCTAAGGGTGGCTACACACCTAACGCGATTCGTTGACGCATGCGACAACGCCTTTGTTATTTTCCGCCGCACTGCACGCAAACAATTGCGTTGACGCATGCGTCGCCCAATCGCATGCGAATCGCGTTAGGTGTGTTCCTACCCTAAAGGCCCGTTTCCACAGAAGCGGTAGCGTGAGCGTTTTGACGCTTCGCCCATTGTTTGGAAGCAGAGCGGCGGAAAATAACAAAAGATTTGACGCATCACGCAGCGTGAAACGCGTCTGTGGAAACGAGCCTTATATTAAGTGGTTAAGGCGTGGTGACCCTGAGCGCTGGCGATTGATGCGTTATGCTAGGGTCCGTGGGTTCGAGTCTGGTATGAAGCTGTGTCTTTGACCTTAGAAACCTGTTATTATTTCATGCTCAAAAACAGATAGACATGTTTATCAGTGCCTCCTCCATGGTTACGTTGCGGCTTATGAATGACCTCCCCTCTTATTTTCTTCGTAATTTCTTATTACGAAACAACGAAATCCATATGTATGGCACGAGAAACCTCAATAATTTATCTATACCTTTAGTACGACATCAGTTTGCTAAATATTGTCCTAGATATAGTGTTGTCCATCTGCATAATTCTCTTCCAGTCAGTGTATCCGGTAAACTTCACACGCATAGCATTCAAGGTTTTAAACTTTATTATAAAAACTACATTCTAGCTACTTATGATGTTAATTGCACTATTCCAAATTGTTACGCTTGTCAAATTAATACATAGAGTTTAAATCGTTTTGGTATCAGTTGGCTTGTTTTTCACACATCTTTGTTGGTATAATTCTCTCTCCCTTCTGATTTAATTAAGAACCCATTATGTACTACTTATGGGCACAAACGCCAGCGACCACTGACGGTCTTGTTTGTGTCCTGACCATTGTCATTTATATTGTAATTCTCTCTGTTAATGTGTTGGTCTAATAAATAAATAAATAAATATTCCGTCAATATTTTTTTTTTTGGGGGGGGGAGTAGTGAAAACTGTTACACCGGTACTTGTGTCTTCAATTAGAAATCAAACAGTGGGCCTATTCTATTTCAGGACCTGAAAACCGTTATTTGAATGAAAGATTTATAAACTCCCCCTGTCCACACGGCAATACACGTATTTCCTTAAAACAATCCTTTTAAACAACGCTTTCTGAGTGAACCGGGCATTACTCGGAACGCCTACTGGTGATTATCAAACCCATCCCTCAGCTATCGTATTTATTTACGTCGCCATTCTAGGCCCTGTAGTAAAGCATTAATGAAATATGTACCGTAAAAATAGATTTCATTGTACACCGAATTTACTAAGAACGCTACCTTGGGGCTGCTGGCGATAAAGAGAGAATGTCCTTGTGTAAGATATTCTCAAAAAGGGATTAGCAGAGTTTACTTTTGTTGCGCAGTTTTTGCTCGATTCCCCGAAGGCTTTCGATTGTGTACTTGTCAGATTACGTAGGCCTACATAATTATATGATGAGGTCAAAAGGGGGCGCCTTTAGGGGTACCAGGCGCACAAAATTTATTGAGTTGCTCCGATGGGAGGCACCTTTAATAAAATCCGTTTTCACCAATAATAAAATGTACAGCATGTCCATTCATCAATAATAATCACTTCCGCTCGAGCGTTCGCAACCAAAGAATTGTAAATTTGCACATTTGATTATAGTTATCTCTGAACCGACGACCTCAAATGGGATTATTGTCGTCCGTAATAAGAAACAAATCACCACTTTAAAACTCAAAACTGGTGCGTTTCTGTAATATTGGGAGTAGAAATATCGGTGATCAGAAAGTAATTGTGACATTTTCTGCAGATCATGGAGGAAATTTCAATTCATTTGGATTTTGAATGATGGTTGTGTAGATTGTCTGTCAGCGGTGGGTCTGTGTTGGAGTCTGCTTTGTGGACGTGTCTTTACGTGAGCAGTGTAACATCTGCCAGTGTTTTCGTGCGTCAGTGTTTACCCTCATTGTTTGGGAGATAGATCGACACATTTCTCTGTGTGTCACCTGTTGTCAAGTCGCAGCTTATTCAGAAGGGAGTAAGAAATAAAAGTGGAAAATAAAACGTGGAAAATTTTAGCATTTGGCGCGAATTTTTCAAAACGGGAGGAATATTTTTCCCATTTTAAGAAATTTTCTTAAAATGACATGACATTTTGTCTGATTTTTCGGGCTATATTTCTCAAAATGGGAAAAAAATTCTCCCAATTTGAGAAATTGAAAATGCCAAAATGCCAAAATTTCCCACTTCTTATTTTCCACTTTTATGTCTTACTCCCTTTCAGTCAACAGTAGGAGAACACTCACATAATGGAAACATATAAAAACGTTACACCTTTCACCATGGACGACATATTGGACGGTTTCTATGCGATAAACAAGGAAAAAACGGATATATTTTTTCACCGTCTCATCATCGTATGTACCGGTAGGAAAAACGCATTATAGGAACTTTATTGGTCGGGGAAATATTGCCTATTTTCTGCCCGAGTGGTCAGCAAGCATGCGTTCTTTTGATGTAGTGAATTTGCCCTTGCGGCGTGTTCTCTGTGCAGCGGTCCCGAGGAATGTGTCAAATCGTGTACTTATCAACCGTGCTTTTGGCCACTGTGCTGTACTGTACTTTCGGTTCATATTACAGTCGTAACTTTGGGATCGTGGATTGGATAATAGGGAGGTTTCGCAAATCTGACGAAATACGAAGTACGAAATACGAAATTGGACTTCATTTCTACGACCTAATGTATTTCTGGAGATCGTTGGTACCACAAATACCCCTGCTGCCAGTGCGTCTTTTAGCATATCATGTAAGACCGAGAGAGTTATGGTGCATCTTGAATTTTTAAATTGCCACTTCGTAGATACGAAGTGGAAATGAAAGATAAATTTCAAAGTTTAATATACACCGTAACTCTATCGGTCTAACGTCATACGCTACAGGACGCTCTTGCAGCAGGGGATATTTGTGGTACCAACCACCTCCTGAAATACATTACGTCATGGAAATGAAGTCCAATTTCGTATTTCGTA
The DNA here is from genome assembly GCA_002633025.1 of Notospermus geniculatus. NCBI lineage: Eukaryota > Metazoa > Nemertea > Pilidiophora > Heteronemertea > Lineidae > Notospermus > Notospermus geniculatus. Next base: position 57,624 of record NMRB01001860.1, on the reverse strand, counting down.
CTTCGTGTTTCATCAGATTTGCGAAACCTCACTACTATACTGTCATTATTCTGGTATCGCTGGATTGGATTATTTGAAATAGTGACCACTGGATTGGACTGGATACTGTTCAGAAATGGATCAGCTTTGTTCTCGGAGCTATAACCTCCTTCAATCGCCATGCAGGACCGATTACCAACAGTAACCCACCGGAGTTACCCATATAAAAAAGAATCGTATGCAATTTGTCGTATTTTGTAAGGCAAGGATTCATGTACGCCACTTAATAGAGCACCTACAGTAATTCACTCTCTTAACTGACCTTGAGGATGGACCCAGAAATATACGCGCAGTTACTAAAACTGAGATTTGTCGACGAGGACTTTAGAGCGAGTCCAGACTCGAGACGAGGGTAAGGTTCTCTTTACCATAGACCGTCGAAAATCATAAAATATTTTATAGGGATTTTGTTATCGCATACTGCTTTATAGAGAGTTTTTCTTGTGCCATTAGACCGTAGTGTTAGACTGCACGTTTGCCTGTACACTCTTATTGCCGTTTCGTTACAGCGTACTGCACTTGTAGTGTCCCGTTACACTCCTTTCGCGGTGTGCCAGCAGCACATCCGGCGATATCGCAAGCGATCTGATCGCCACCGAGTAAAATCGGCTACTGACGCCAGGCGTGCGTTGACAGCGGTGCGTGGAATCATCTCGCCGGCGATGCTCGCCAAATATCGAACAAGATCAAAACCCGCGATATCGCCAAGTCTGCGGTGGCTGGCGAGAAGATCAGTGGCGACTTGATCACATGCGATATCGCCTGGTGTGCTGCTGGCTTTGTGCTACTCTCGCAGTGTTCGTTACACTCCTATTGAAGCACCAAGTTTCCATTGCAAGACATGCTTCCACAGAAAACTCCACAAAAAAAGACAATTTGGGGTCTTGACAACGTGCGCTTACCGTCTTCGTTCGTCGAAATCACCAACCGCTCAAGGGAGAGTATAACTTCTACAGAAATAGAAAAAGACACTTCTCCCGAATATCGTGTATAAAAATGGAGCTCGCGTCTTGTTTTATAAATACACGCTTACAATACGACTGTTGATTCTTCCTCGGAGGCCAGTCGACGCCAAACTCGTCCCCAGTGGGTTTACGTTCCTACAACACGACTGGAAAGGGCTGACGACTTCAGGAATACTGCGCATGCGCGATATACTGATTTTGAGGCGAATCACACCGAAGCTGGCACCCGCGGCTTGATGTTCCCAACTAAACTATTCGTTTGAAATTGCTCTAATACTCAAACAACTTCGTGTTTTGGGTGTATTATATGGCTTTTTAGGCATATATGATCTTTTTGAGTCATCGAAGAGCGAAATATTGTGTCAAACAAACATTTTGGCACGCTGCCAGCGGTTGACCAGAAATTTTGGTCAGGTCGTAGCCCTTGCCAGAGATATCCTTGGATGAGGTAGATCTGGGTACGAGATTGAGCTGACGCCAAACCTTTTGTGAAACAGGATCGAGAAGACAAATGAAATAGAACCTCTCTTTTTTTACTTTCTACCTGATTAGTGATAGTTACTCCTATTCCCCCTATACTTGTCACCTTAGAAACTCGATTTCTATTTCATATTCTATAGGCTACTTGTCTGTGATAGAAATTTCCATCGCACTTTTTGTCGATAGATAAGTGCAAGCAGTCTTGGACTACAAACACTACAGCGCATCATGTACGTAGTGTATACAGTCACTGACTGTCAGGCACAGAACACTGTACACTACAGCATGTACATGTACAGCGCGTGCAGTACATGTTCTTGTATATGTACGACTCACGGTGTAACTTTTTCTAGTGTTCCCCATCGCAATGTTCCTTTTAAAAAACAGCCAAGAGACCATCATGATGACGTTCCAACAGAACACAGAGAAATCTGTTCCTCTTGTTTCACAGTGCTCCTATGAGGGGAACACTGAAAAATGGGAACACTGTGGCATTGTACAGCCGCCGGTGTAATACTTTTCACTGACTCCGTTTGCCAATGCCCTTCCCCCCCCCCCCCCCCCNCCCCATACAGACTCTGGCTTATGTAAGGGGATCACGTTGTAACTATCCTTTTGGGGATAAGACGTCGAGCTACTTAAGTCGTTATATGCCGTCTCTTGATGAATCAATTAGCGAGAATGATGATCTACGGGATGATACGGTTCCATTAAGGTAAACGATAATTTTCCTTGCTTAACATTTCTGTAAGCTCGAGCTCACCAACGATAAGGCTGCGATTACATAGAACTACACGGTAAACGGACATGCCGGTTAACAATGGTTTTCACGGTCAGGAACCCTTCTTCCCTGCACACACTCTGCACCATCTGTCTCACGAAGTGTTGCCCAACCCCTCCACCTCACCTCCAGATAGACCCCCCACCCACGCCCAACTATCGACCATCCTGAGAACATCAGGGCCGTATTCTAGAAGCTCCTTTACTCAAAGGTTTACCATTAGCTACTGTTTGTAGCGCAGAATACAGCTTAAAGTGGACCTTTGAATTAAGGAGGCTTCTAGAATACGGGCCCATAAAACATCTTAGGTCTAAAATTCCCCTTATTTTTTGTTTGGAACAATAGTTTAAGGGAAATTTTACACTTAAAGATGTTTTAGGCATACGGCATCTGGGCCCATATTCATAAAACTACTTAAGTATAAGTGTGACACTGATCCTTTATTGAACACAAAAGATAAGTATATCACACTTTGACTTGCATGTAAGTATGTTTATGAATGGACGACCCAGGGGTTCTTCCGTCCACTCCTTTCGTCAACGCACACAAATGTGACGAACGGAAAGAGCGCTAGAAGACCCGGCCCTGATGTTCTCGCCTAGGATGGACTAGACCCTACTTGGGAGCCAGACTATAGTCGATATTATGTCCAGATGGATATTTTCGACCTCAGTCGATGACAAGTTAATAGTCTATCAACCATAGTAACATGATCTGGATGACGCGCCCTGTTATATTGAAACAAGAAGATGATGTTTGCCAATACATGCATTGCCCACCATGTTAGCTTAATTGCAAAATGTATCAGATCACTATAGACACGGTTGGAGACATTGCTTATAGGCACAGACTGCACGCTTGTTAAGATTTTTTTTCCTATCTGATAGCACGGTCTGTTCAATTAGTACTGGGTTTAGTCTGGTTAGAGCAGCGTCAAGTATGACTTGTTCGTGACAATCACGAAGAGAAAGGTTCTGAAATACAGGCGAGGTTCTAATGGGGACCCACACAACTTTTTATCCCGACAGGGCGGCGCTGCGAGCGGTTGTACCGAAGACGTCAAAAACAGAGCAAAGCACGTAATGACGTCGCGTCACGACGTCCTTGACGCAGTGCAACACGGACGAGACCTCGTAAAAAGGTACAACCGCTCGCAGCGCCTCCCAGTGGCGGTAGTTCTACAGGTTCCTCAGTCGCATTTCTGTTTCTCAAGATTGTAGGCCTACAACTTGACAAATACATGTACAATGACTGTGAGATGGGGCTCCTAAAAGCTAGGCGCACACAGACAAATAAAGCTCAGGCGTGTTTGGCATGGGAGATTGTTGCGTTGCGACCCGGAATTTTCTCTCAAATTCAGTGCATCGAAGTTCATACTTCGCCCCGCTTATGGGCGGTTATAACCGCAAATAAAGACGTTACACAATAAAGACGTTGTTGTAGTCATATTCTCTAGACGTTGTGATGATCTCTAGTCGTAGCTAAGAAAGACGTAAGATGGCGCTGTATCATTCGTAACACTTCGGGTGTACGACTGCAGCGCCACCCCACGTCTTTCTTGGCTACGACTCGAGATCGCTACAACGACAATAGAATATGACTACAACAACGTCGTTATTTTTCAGCGCCATCATACGTCTTTATTCAAATTCAAATTCAAATTCAAATTCTTAGCTCCGACTAGAGATCATCACAACGATTAAAGAATTGACTGCAATAACGTCTTTATTTGCGGTTATAACCGCCTATACCCGCTGTCGAGTGGAAATCCCAGCCACGAATCAAACGGAGCCCTTTGCTTTATCCTGAAGTTTCATCAGGGAGCGTCTGATTGCCGACAGTATAACGGCGCACACAGACAAATTAATAAAGCTCTCAGGCGTGTTTGGCATGCGGGATTGTATTGCGACGCGAAATTTTCTCTCCTACTCGGTTCATCGAAGTTGATACTTTGCATGTCGAACGGAAGTCCCACCTAGTAATCAATTAAGCCCATCGCTTTATCCTGAGGTTTCGTCAGGGAGACAATAGCATCTGATTACCGACAATGTAACGGATGAAATTCCAATAAAACCCGTGCAACATGATACTGTGGGATCGCTTCTGTTTCGTCGCGCTACACGCAATCCAGGAACGTCAATTCCAACCAAGTTGTCTTCAGTCGGTGAATCATCTGTACACCTGCCAAGATAAACAGCTTCCTCCTTCGAACTCCCCCGGGGAACTAGTTCTTTCCTCCTCATCAGCCTGCTTATTTGATGTATTTTTTGCGGACGACCACCAGGAATAGGACAACTTTACTTTTCCCGGTGATAGATGCCAGAAAATACACGAACGTGGTGACATACGAGCGACATGTTGAAAAATTTGATTGCGTATTTCTGTCGTTGTCGTTGCTGTTGATAAACTGGTTTCGGCTTTCCACTGCTTCCGTGTTGAGGAAGTGTTCAGCGGAGGTAATTAGTTATGGAGCTGGCGGGATGGTAAGCATGAGAGATCTTGGTCTACAGTATTGTGTTGTGGAGAGGCAGTATAAAGGCATTTTCGTTACAAGTACGGCAGCGAGATCGGTGCGGAGCCCAGGGCAGGAAAGGAAGCCGACTTGTAGCATCTCCTTTATCATGCACAAACTCAGGTCTGCATTTGAGCGGTGTGTCAGGCGAAATTCCAGCCTTTTGGGTACATTGAGATCCTTCAGCCAAAGAAACTTCGGCATACATTTGCGGTAGTTTCCATTCGCCCTCAGGTCGTTCCACTCTTAAGGGCCGGTTTGACGGGCGTTTTTATCGCGCCGATTTTAACGCTGTTGGCGATATCGCATCCAAAACGCCCGTCAAAATGCCAAAAACGCCAACAGCGGGTGACATCGCCAACGAGAGAAAAAAGCCATGGTAAAACTCGATCAACAGTCGATCGACCTACGGCGCGATATCCGTTTTTACTCAGCGTTAAAAAAGTGGCGATCAAAACGCCCGTCAAACCGGCCCTTTATTCAGCAGCACACCAGGCCGATTTGGCTCTGCGGCGATCTGATCGCTTGCGATATCACCTTGTGGGCTGTTGGCTTTACCAGTGTGGTCGGTTTGCCGTAGGCCTCCGCCAGTTCACCAAATTTACACCGTACCGTATAGATGTAGATTGAATCAGAATATCAGAAGTCATGCCCTAACTCCAATCCAGGTACCACTGTTTACTCGCTAACATCTATGGTACCATTGTCAACACTGTCTCCCTTTTGTTTGCTGATCACGTAGATTGTAGCCTTTGGAGAGATAAGTTAGCGTGGTCGGATGCTAATCAGGCGATTGATGGCACTGTTTGTAATGGAGTTACCAGATCTGGAGGGATGAGATGACGAATCTCCGACACAGGGGTTAGTGTCATTCATGTAGATGGTCATGCTGTGTGTTAACAGCGGTATTGGAGGGTTATTTATCATCCTACTCATGTTATTGGCTCTATACTACCTGTAGTTACTGCTGACTGTCGTGATTTTGATTTTGCGACGTATTGAGTTTGCTTTACAAAATAGGGTCTGGAGCTCGAACCACTGGACCGAATCTGGATATCTTGGTGTCTTCTTTCTTCCAGAAAGATTCTCCATCCATTCCTAAAACAGTTTGGGGCTCTGAGCAGTGGAATCATGCTTATACAGGGGCGTAGCTAGCTTTTATGGCTGGGGGCAAAATTGCTTGAGTCTGGAGGTCGAAGCCAGAGGGGGGATCTGGGGGACCTCCCCCCCCCCCCAAAAAAGTTGAAAATCCACATTCTGTCAGATGCATTTTCCCCACATCTGACACCACAATAACTTGGCTTGAAGAGGGGGAAATGACCTTTTAGAGGAAAAATTTGTTTTGTCCCTTTTTGCTCGGGGGGGGGGGCATTTGTACCTGCCCTCCCCCGCTAACTACGCCCCTGTTATACAGGGTTTTTCGGCCACCCTGTATAGTCAGGAACTAGTGGATACGTGCGTAATCAAACACTGTCAGTTGGCTTTCCTTCTATTTCCTTTATTCCAAACAGGAATTCGTGATTCGATTGTTTGAAACCTAAATCAAATCAAAGGAGCAACGACTGTCTCTTCTGAGTCGCTCAGCTTAAAGATAATGTATCACGACTTCATTGTTTACATTCAATGTTTGTAAACATGGATGTTTACATTATGTCATTTTGGACTTTTGGGACATGACGGGGGGGGGGGCATTTGTACCTGCCCTCCCCCGCTAACTACGCCCCTGTTATACAGGGTTTTTCGGCCACCCTGTATAGTCAGGAACTAGTGGATACGTGCGTAATCAAACACTGTCAGTTGGCTTTCCTTCTATTTCCTTTATTCCAAACAGGAATTCGTGATTCGATTGTTTGAAACTTAAATCAAATCAAAGGAGCAACGACTGTCTCTTCTGAGTCGCTCAACTTAAAGATAATGTATCACGACTTCATTGTTTACATTCAATGTTTGTAAACATGGATGTTTACATTATGTCATTTTGGACTTTTGGGACATGCCAACCGACCAAATTGAATACTTTGGGTATCAAAAGAATTTCTAGAGGGGCATGCCACCAAAAATTACTCATGACAAAGAAAGACTGGATATAAACAAACAAAAAGACTGGATATAAACAAACAAAATGTAATAAATGATAAACCATGATTTTCGTGGCCCGCGAAAATACCCGTGATACATTATCTTTAATTTACCGTCTTTTCTATTCCCCCTAATACCGATTTGTACGTCTCTATACTTAGCAATGTTTGATGATGACTAGTGCTGTAGATTGGCAATTAAATTTCATCAGTTTCTGCGTAATACTCTTACGCCTACATTTTGTTAAGTTCAATCATATCAGAATTTATTTCTGTCAGAAATCAATCAGAAAAATATCGCCGACTTTGCGTCCTCATTTTCGTTCTTTGTGGCCCACTCCAGCAACTGGCGCTGAACGTTGACGAGTTCGCTAACCGTAGATCTTAACGATTTCTCTTTAATCAGCGAGACTTGAAAGAGCAGATTTGTCTTTCAGATAGTTTCTGTATATCTCCGGGCTTAAAGCCCCACTGTATTGAATGTGAAAAACGCAAATCATCGCCGCGATTCTTGACGTCAGTGCACGACGTCATGACGTGTATTAATGTACTGCGCTCTCCCCGAATACATTAGGGCTCTCCCTGCAGCTTTTTATAATGTGTGCTGAAAACTAGGCCTTGATTATCTGAAATACGTATCGGGCAATCATTTTGGGGACCTTCACAAGCTATGAGACCTCTTATGAGAACTCTCCTAACATTTTGAAAAAATCGTAAAATTCAATACTGTGGGGCTTTAAAGGAAGCAAGCAAGACACCAATACGTTTGGCTCAGAAGCATAAATATCCCTCCAAACATCTTATCCTTCCATAAAATACGCCCGAGTGATAATACTCTTACGCCTACATTTTGTTAAGTTCAATCATATCAGAATTTATTTCTGTCAGAAATCAATCAGAAAAATATCGCCGACTTTGCGTTCTCATTTTCGTTCTTTGTGGCCCACTCCAGCAACTGGCGCTGAACGTTGACGAGTTCGCTAACCGTAGATCTTAACGATTTGTCTTTAATCAGCGAGACTTGAAAGAGCAGATTTGTCTTTCAGAAGCTTCTGTATATATCTCCGGGCTTAAAGGAAGCAAGCAAGACACCAATACGTTTGGCTCAGAAGCATAAATATCCCTCCAAACATCTTATCCTTCCATAAAATACGCCCGAGTGCCCACGTGTTGAAGTGATCTCATCGTCAACAACTCTCTGATTGGTGAACTAAATCCAGCAGCACACCAGGCGATATCGCAAGCTAACTGCTCACCTCCGAGGAAAATCGGCTGTTGACGCCAGGTGTGCGCTGGACAGCGATGCGCGGAGTCTTCTCGCCAGCGATGATCGCCCATTATCAAACAATACCAAAACCGATACATGTATCACGTAGTCTGCAGTGGCTGGTGAGAAGATTGGTGGCGACTAGACCGCTTGCGATAATAGCTGTGGTTACACTACATAAATCTCCGTGCTTTCCCCGGGGATTTTGCGGTTACGCCTGTAAATCGCCGGGTCTAAATAGACCCGTGTCTGAAATCCCCGTGCTTATTAGCCCCAGCGATATCGAAGGGGCAACGCCAGGGCTATTTTAAGCACGGAGATTCTATGTAGTGTAACCGCAAAATCCCCGTGTCTATTTCTAGTTCCACGCACCCCGACAGACGGCGATGCAAATTGATGAGTGAAGCGCATGCGTATAGGCTATTTCACGCCTCCAGCAGCCACTTAATTATGCAGAGTTGCCTACATGCAGTGCCCCTATCGCCGGGATACGGAACTTATTACCAATCGCATTTTAAGTAGTGTAACCGCTCGCCGTGTCAACGCCGTGTTTTTTCTGGTTCGGAAAAACCCCGTGTCTCAAAAACCCCGGGGATTTTGGATAGGTGTAACCACGGCTATTATTACCTGTGCTGCTGGCTTCAGTAATACGTCATATCTTACTTCAACCCCGTCCGAACCAGCCATAGTTTCGAATCTGCGACTTCCGTGAATGAGAAATACGAATGGGCGGCTGCGTACGAAAAGCTAGTCGTATATCACGTTGATTGCCTTCACAGCATCATTTGTCGGACTTAGCGAGACAACCATACGCTTTACGTGATATATCTCTTCGGCTTCCGATCGTCAGCATTACGGTACATCAAGAAAATCGATGTTTACATGAATCGTCGTTTCAAGGCCATGTTCTTGATCACATTAATGCCGTTGACATGAAAAATAAATCATTCATCGCCACGTTATGACTTCTTGAAAGGCTGGCAACTCCTAAAAACCGGGTTGCTGTATACAGAATAGCCTCGTGCCACCAGACTCTTGCAATTTCCAATAGAGTCTGGTCCATATGGTTACTTTGACTTGTAAAACCATCATGGCGGACAATCTGCCGACGATGACGTAGGGCACAACTACACTGCACTGCATGCATGCACAATCAATGCAAAACGCATGTAGCATGCGAGTAAAACTACAGTATTTTGTAGCCCTTGCTGTTAGGCCTACCGCACTTTTTATAGTACATGTATAATAATTTCCTCCCCATTCGAAACAATATTAACATACATGCACTTGTCTGAAATTCGAATGAAAGACACTATAAATTGACTTGACAACACAAATTAAAATTCCTCCTGCAGCCTACGTCACCAACTTTTGAGGCCCATGATGCATTGGTAGTGACTAGCCAATCAGGGAAGCTCCCCTTATTTTGAATCATCGGAATAAGGTCACTGACCCAATTACAATGAGAATTGCGTTCTGTGCCAGACCCTCGTTTTAACCGCCCATACACGTCAATTCCCCTTCTCCACCTGCTTCTAAACACGAGCTGACAAGTAACGATCAACCTTCTATTTATGTATTCAAAGAAAAACACTAATCATGTATTTTTCTCCAGGATATCTGCGACTGACCTTGCTCGGCCGGAAAATTAGTGAAACACAAATCCAAACTGTTACCAATTGGTTTACGGTTTCGTGTCCAACGATGCTAATGTAGTTTCTATGTTTTTCTCTTTGTAGTTCGTCTGCCAGTGACCTTGCCGCTAGACGGGGCGTGTTCAGCCGCCGCCATTATGGATCTGTGGAATTGGTGAGTTGATTTTACGCCTCAGTTTCGGTCGTTTCAAACAGCAACATAGGGACTTCCGGCAAGGCTCCGTATCGTCGATCCGTATCACGTATGACGTATCGAGTTAATGCATTTTCTATTTAAGTCATAATGTACGTCATACGTGATACGGATAAACGATACGGAGCGTTGCCGGAAGTCCCTTTAGTGAGGTTTCGCAAATGTGACGAAACACGAAGTACGAAATACGAAATTGAATTTCATTTCCATGACGTAATGTATTTCTGGAGATGGTTGGTACCACAAATGTCCCTGCCGCCAGTGCGTCTTTTAGCATATCAGGTAAGACCGAAAGAGTTATGGTGCATCTTGAATTTTTAAATTTCCACTTCGTATCTACGAAGTGGAAACGAAAGATAAATTTCAAAGTTTAATGTACTGACACCGTAACTCTATCGGTCCAACATCATACGCTAAAAGACGCTCTTGCAGCAGGCGATATTTGTGGTACCAACCATCTCCTGGAATGTACGTCATGGAAATAAAGTCCAATTTCGTATTTCGTACGTCGTGTTTCGTCAGATTGGCGAAACCTCACTATTATCGCTGTACGGTCATATCATGTACAAAAAGGAGCGTTCATGATGTACCATCGGGGTATTGATATTGCGGTCTGAAAGTGTCGCATCACTATTCCAAGTACATTCACTGTACATCCACTGTATATACTCTACTTTCATCGATTTAAGACCGGTTCTGGATATTCAAGCCACGCCCATTCTGTGTAACTTTGCCCTCATGGTTCGAATCCATGAATAGAGCTGACCATGTACGATTGACGTGTAGCCTGCCCCTGTGTGCTATGTTTACATCACAATTTGTAAGCAATGCCTGGATAACCGATGCCGAATGAGTAGGCCTACCGCACTCACTGACCGTGGGTATTGCATAACGACTAGCACGGATAACTAG
>NMRB01001860.1:8285-37822 GCA_002633025.1 Notospermus geniculatus | reverse complement strand
TTGCTACCACAAATGTCCCTGTCGCCGGTGCGTCTGTTAGCATATCATGTAAGACCGAGAGAGTTATGGTGCATCTTGAATTTTTAAATTTCCACTTCGTATCTACGAAGTGGAAACGAAACATAAATTTCGAACTTTAATATACACCGTAACTCTATCGGCATAACGTCATACGCTAAAAGACGCTCTTGCAGCAGGCGATATTTGTGGTACCAACCATCTCCTGAAATACATTACGTCATGGAAGTGAAGACCAATTTTGTATTTCGTACTTCGTTTTTCGTCAGATTTGCGAAGCCTCCCTATTGTCGTCCTGGGTATACCTTACGTTTACCCAGGATCATCCTGGGTAATCCTTTTCTTTACCCAGGACGATCCTGGGTAAACATAAGGATCCTTAACTTTACCCACCTTGGAGTTCCCGCCGAATCGTGCTGGTCGTTCACCTCACGGCATCAAGTTGACAGATTCATGTACCCCACCACCATAAAAAAAGTTGAAGCTCCTGCCTATTACGTAAAGCCAAAATTCAGGCAGTGAGAGACATCTGGTGGCAACACATGAAGTGTATCCCTCAGTTACTTCATCGTTCGCAGTTAAAGCGAATGGCTCGCGGGGTTTGTTGACAGTTGTTTGTTGACATGTCCTCAAATCAAGCGCCGTTTTCAGAAAAAGGCGAAAGAAGGATTTTAGTTTAATGGGAAATGCATTAGACAGCCAAACTTCGGAGGCGTATTCTGCAAAATCTACCGCTTCGAAATCAATGTGAATAGTACAAAATGTACATTTTGACCGACTGAATTTGAAACTGTCATTAACCCATTTTAACAAATTTTTAACAGAACCTCGTCCCCAGGTGCACGTTCGCATATTTGCACAGGTTTTGCCCATGACTGGAGCACGGCTTTGCCTGGAGACTAGGTTCACTCTCTATGGGAGGTACCACCAAAAATCAAAACAAACCCCGCGAGCCATTCGCTTTAAACCTTTATGTTTGATTCCTTTATGCTCTTACTCAGACACCTTGTTGTTTTCTCTTTACAGCTCACTTCATGTGAAGATGGGTCCACCACCAACTGTAGCCGATTCCGTGTCGAGACTGGTGAACGGGACGTCGAGGAGGTACATTATGTAAATAGCATTTGTCAGGTTCTTTGACCTTTGACCCAGCACCAACCAATCACAGCGTGTTCGTGGTGGCACCGTGCATTTCTACTTTGTTTTGTTTAAGTTCCCGTGCTGATCTGTTCGCGTCAAGCAAGCCCGAATTTCCAGCCCGAGTTATCGAGGTGCCAACTGCGCGATGGTATGAAATCCACCTTTTATACAAGACGGGTCACAAAAAGCCCGGATGAAGCACTCTGGCCGGAGCATTCTGCATAATGCATCGTGTAGAAATCGCTAACCTCTTCCTACACTCTGCAGCAAGCAACCAGATTCCGTGTTCAACGCTTTGGGATTTTCTCGTGCGACCAATCAGAAGCCTCGGTTCTCATGCGGTAATTTATTCAATACGAGTACGCCGTTCAACTTCGTAGCGGACAACACTGACCTGCTGGCACATAATTGACTTCCCACTGCCAGTCCTACAACAGAATAACAAATAGTCTCCATCGAATATTGCCTTCGCGGCTTCTTTTTGAGTACTTGTAAGTCCTTGCACGCAGACTTTGCATTCGAATAAAGTTTCATCGAGCCCGCCATCTTGTCACCATACCCGAGCTGCCGATGCAAGCTCTGCCATGATTGGTTGCTGTTTCTGGGACGGGGGAAATCCGTTGAACACGGAATGTGGTTTGCTTGCGTGAAGGTCAAGGGAGGAGAAGCCGAGTCTTGACCTGAACTCAGTGAAGATGGGCCGGAGACACTCGGGCTTGCTTGACACTGTCTTTAAAAGATTGGGTTTTCATTTAAATAAGAACATTCGTTCTTACATCTAGGGGGCTCCCTGACACTCAAACGGCCAGGAAAAGCTATTTTTGAAACAAATACGCACTTGTGTCAGAGGTTGAAGTGGCTGTTTGTACGATCGATGTTTATTTGTGTGTTCAAATCAAAAGTTGCTTTAGCTCTTTGCAAGCTTTTGTACTACCCGATGTTTCGAAAAATTTACAATGTTTACAACGTCTTCCTGTGGCTACTCTAAAAACGTGACCGTTACATCTCTGTTGACCGAACCAAATGACATTTTGTTGCATCGACAAACAAACTTCCTTCCAAAACATCAACAAGTTGTTTACAGGAACACGAATGACATTCCACACGAAAAGGCCTTCAGAGGCTCATTAACCTTTGCAAGAAATGTTATAACTGGCGCGTAATAATCTGCGACGGAAGATCCTTTTCACCCCGGAGGAAATAAAGAGACTTTCTTGTTTTTTGAATTTTTCTCCTATTTCTTTGGAAACGATCATAATTTCAAAACAAGATGCGCAAGTATGAATTTGCTTGCTCGAATTATAAAACCGTGAAATTTCTTCGTCTCTTTATGTTTGTCTGATGTCTGGCTAGAAGTTTGTCTATCTGTCCGTGCGTCCGTCCGTCATTTCCCCCGAAATCTTCCTTCGAGCTTCTTTTTTTTGTTCCTACGTTTCTCGTATAGTAATCCTGAAGCTATTAGGGAGGTTTAGAAATCAAAAGATAAACGTGAACTGTACGCAACGTTATTTTTCATACTATACATTAACCAGATTTTATATTGCATTTTCGTTACAAAAATAACGTTGTCGTTAACGTTTACGTTTANCAGCTCACATCATGTGAAGACGGCTCCACCACCAACTGTAGCCGGTTCCGTGTCGAGACTGGTGAACGGGACGTCGAGGAGGTACATTATGTAAATAGCATTTGCCAGGTTCTTTGACCTTTGACCCAGCACCAACCAATCACAATGTGTTCGTGGTGGCACCGTGCATTTCTACTTTGTTTTGTTTAAGTTCCCGTGCTGATCTGTTGGCGTCAAGCTAGCCCGAATTTCCAGCCCGAGTTATCGCGGTGCCAACTGCGCGATGGTTTGAATTCCACCTTTTATACAAGACAGGTCACAAAAACCCCGGATGAAGCGCTCGTGCCGGAGACACTCGGGCTTGCTTGACACAGTCTTTAAAAGATTGGGTTTTCATTTATATTGGAACATTCGTTCTTAGCGAGGGGGCTCCCTGGCACTCAAACGATCAGGGCCATATTTATGAAGCCTTCGCAACTTTGCGTTCACTCAAATCTATTGCAAGGCAGTCAGTGAACAATAGGGCATGTGCAGCCGAACAATAGATTTGCGTGAACGCAAAGTTGCGAAGGCTTCTTAAGTATGGCCCCAGAAATTAAAAAGCGATTTTTGAAAAAAAAATTACGCACTTGTGTCAGAGGTTGAAGTGGCTGTTTTTATGTTCGATGTATATTTGTCTGTTCAAATCAAAGGCATTTTAACGTCTTTGCTAGCGTTTTTACTACCCGATGTTTCGAAAGATATAAAATGTTTACAACGTCTTCCTGGGGTTACGTAAAAACGCGACCGTTACATCTCTGTTGACCAAACCAAATGACATTTTGTTACATCGACAAACAAACTTCCTTCCAAAACATCAACAAGTTGTTTACAGGAACTAGAATGACATTCCACACGAAAAGGTCTTCAGAAGCTCATTAACCTTTGCAAGAAATGTTATAACTGGCGCGTAATAATCTGCGACGGAAGATCCTTTTCACCCCCGAGGAAATAAAGAGACTTTCTCGTTTTTTGAATTTTTCTCCTATTTCTTTGGAGACGATCATAATTTCAAAACAAGATGCGCAAGTATGAAATTGCTTGCTCGAATTATAAAACCCTGAAATTCTTCGTCTCTCTTTTTAATATGTTCTCTGATAGTCTGTCTGTTTGGTCTGATGTCTGGCTAGCTGTCTGTCTATCTGTCCTTGCGTCCGTCCGTCATTTCCCCCGAAATCTTCCTTCGAGCTTCTTTTTTTGTTCCTACGTTTCTCGTATAGTAATCCTGAAGCTATTAGGGAGGTTTAGAAATCAAACGATAAACGTGAACTGTACGCAGCGTTATTTTTCATACTATACATTAACCAGATTTTATATTGCATTTTCGTTACAAAAATAACGTTGTCGTTAACGTTTACGTTTATCGTTTGATTTCTAAACCTTCCTATTGCCGCGGAGGTGACATTTTCTTGTGTTCCCTATGCCAGTGTTAGCACTCAAAAGACAGCGATATAGAGCGATCATGACTTTTCAATTGCGGAACATAGGGTAATCTGTCACTTTGTTTCACAGTGTAACCCATACATTGAAGGGAAACACTGAAAAAAGGCAACAACATGACACATTACACCGATTTGTTTACGATTTCTCGCCGTTTGACTTCTATCGAAGGCGAACTTCAAAGAACTTGCATTATTATTATCCTTCAAAGATTATGCCGTGTTTTCAGAAAATAAGTAAAAGGCCAGATGTTATGTGCGTCACACACGGCAATCAGTTTACAATGTAGATATTAGAGAGGTTTAGAAATCAAGGATTAACGTAAACTCTACGACAATGTTTTTTTCGTACTACACATTAACCAGATTAAAAGGTGCATTTTCGGTACAAAAATAACGTTGTCGTTAATGTTTAGGTTTATCGTTTGATTTCTAAACCTCCCTATTGTCGTCACACACGGCAATCAGTTTACAATGTAAATATTGTCGTCTTTTTCAACGTATCGTCAGTCGTGTCCTCCGGTTCAAGTTACCCCGAAACCATTTAAACTGTCGACGTTTTTCACTCCCTCTCTGATAAGCACTATCACGTGTCAACTTACCCTTTAAGAGTCAGGATCAGATAAATAAGATGCGTTTACGCCGTTTAAAGCATACGGGTACAACTTTTTACCCCTCGTCTCATGTATCTCAACTAATTATACATATCGTGTGGATGGCTTCGGAGGTTGTGACATTTTACACAGAAAATAACAACAACACGCGTGTTTGTCTCCAATGTGATTGGAACGTGCGGTTTTCATGACGACCGAGCTGAATCAAAGCTGGGGAATGGTTTATAATAATCTGATTTGTCACAAGTGTTTATCAATTTTCACCGTCCAGTAACTTCGGCCTCTTGCTGTCATTTTAACCCTTAAAGAGGCTGTCTCGCTAACTGTAATTTAAAACGTCCCTCTAAAAACCAGGGCGGGCCGTCACGAAACTCCGATAGCAGTAACAGTGCCTAACAGAGAGGTATGCAATGGCTTTTACCATTACAGAATTTCTCTGTTAGGCCCTGTTAGTGCTAACGGAGTTTCTTGGCGGTCGGCCCTGGATGTTGTCTAAAAGATGTAACACTTTTGATCAAAGAAAGTGTTTGATAAACAACATACCATTGGCCATTAACTGGAACTCCTGCAACCCATGAATAAAAAGTGTTACATCCTTACTGAACTTTGAATTGTTAGGGCAAGCCAGCACTCTGAAGGCCAATTTTGTCGAAAATGCCGGAAAGGCACATGCAACCGTCATATAGGTATTCATTCGTAAGATCCGAGCGAGCGCTTTCCAAAGACTACCTCTGACAGGGCTGTAGGTTTAAAGGCCCATATAGTGCGATCACTTCATCACAGGTGGCGCTAGCAACTGACAACCTACGGATTTTGGCTCATGTTGATGTTAACTGTACATGTATTTTACCAGTAACACATGTCAGACTTAGATTCTCATGATCATTCCAACCGATAGCGGTGCAATGAGCACATCAAAATGCCTACGACAAGGCTGCATGTAGGGCCCTTAAAGGATTTGGCAGGTTAGCAACAGTTAGGTGTGGAACTCCGATGTACATCGCACCCATCGTTACTTCCATGACATTTTATCATTACACCTGAAGAAGCCAAGTGGAGTACTTGGGGGAACGTCGTGTTTTAAGTTTTTAAAGACGTTTTTAAAGACTTTTAAAAACTTTTTACTAAGAACTTTTATCGGGAGTGATATTATCCATAAACACCAAAGGAACTGTATCTCGCACACTCTGAAAAAATGCCAATCAAAGAAGTTACTTCCATGTAGTTCGCACTGTATAAGCTTTATTGTTTCTTTTGTCTTCCAGGGCTCAAGTCCCCTCGGCAGCCCCGTACACCTCGAGAACCCAGAATATCAGACGAGATGGTACTTCAAGTACTTCTTGGGTAGAAGTAAGTATTTGTAAAGACCCACCGTAAAGCCCCCGTCACATATCCACTGGGCCCCGTACGATTTTCCCCACCCAGCGGCTTGCCGTGGATTTTAGAGACAGTACGGGTCCATTACGATTTTCATTTTCATTTTCATTTCTACGGTTTTCATTCCCCGGGGCTCAGAAGCAATCTGTCTGTTTTTATTCGCCGTACGGGCCCCGGAGTGGATATGTGACGGGGGCTTAAGGGACTACCGCCGGGAACAAAAGAAAAGCCGTAGTTAGTGCCGGTGTAACAGTAAAGAATGTCCCCCTGTAAAAAGTGTCCGCTTCTATTGTTCAATGACGGATTAAGGTGCATGGCTATAGAAACCAATCACCGGAGATTAGAATTTAACAATAGGATCTTTTGTTCCTGGGACATTCTTTCCTGGGGACATTCTTTCCTTTCACACCTGCATTTACAATTCAACCCCTTTGAAGCGAACGTTCCCAACACAAACGATACTAGTATCTCAGACAGCCACACGTCTGTCCAACCGCTGCTACACTCCTCTCGCAGTGTTTTGTTTCGCTCCGTACCTACGCTTCACAAACCACTGCTTCGAATGGCTGGTATTCTGCCGATTTACCGCCAGATGGCACCACTACTGTTCCCGCTGTCGCGCTGGAGAAAGTGTTTTAGGATTTTACTCAGTTGCAGCCTGATGGCGGGCGCTGATTGGTTGAACAGTAGTGGTGCCATCTGGCGGTAAATCGGCAGAATACCGGCCATCGAAGCAGTGGTTTGTGAAGCGTAGGTACGGAGCGAAACAAAACACTGCGAGAGGAGTGTAACCGCTGCCTGCATGACGTAAACTTGAGTACCGTCGAGTCATTTGCGGCACGTCTGGACAAGTTATTGCAAATGCCAACAACTTCTTGGGAACTCTTCACTTTGTTTCAATGAATCCGAGACGTGATGACGTGCTGGCGAATGTTTCATTAGCAACTCGTCCTGCCCGTAATCGTCCATTCCTGTGTACAGAAATTGACAATTTGTGCTTAATTACCTCTGAACGATTGCAGTTTAGAAACGGGTCTCATCAGATCTAACACCGCTTTGTTGATTATTTTGTGTTGTCGGGGTTCAAATCGTCCCCATCTTTGAGTAATTCCGTTCAAGCACTCCCATTAAGTTACTGATCCTAAACTCGTCAATAATACTGTCGCTTTTACTAAATTTTGATGCACTGATTTGAATCTTTATTTCAACGCCCCTCACTTTTGATTGGTCAAATTAAAGTACATGTAAATCGTGTGCATTGTGCCAACACAGGCTGCGCTGCGTGAGACTGATTTGTGCGAGGTATGAGCGCCTTCTGTTGTAACAACGAATCGTGTGAGTTTACGACAACTGCCGTAAATTAGTAGTGCGAGAGGAATACGGGAATTTCATTGGCCAATTCGAATCAACAGCTGGCATGGATATCCATTGGGAAATTCAAAATTCGATTGATGAGAGTAGGCCGTCACGGCCATACTGCACTAACTCTCGCTGGGCAATTCGTCATGATGGCAAAACTTCCCTACGGCCTGGTAACCGGGTATGCTTACATAATGTTTTGTTTCGCGGCAGTTCTCTGACAGAACGGTAGGCTATACCTTCGCCGTCGATTCAGAAAACCCTAGCAAGCAACGGCTTGTGTGAGATCAATGGAGGTTCTTCATGTGACGTCACACCCTAATTAGCATAGAATTCATAGGAACTGGTGCGGCCATATTGGCCGTCAGTGTCAATGGGGTTTACTGAAAAAAAATCAGATTTTAACTGGAATATTTTCCAAACTACCTTTCTTATCATTTCAGTTTCTTAGTAATTGATTTCTCAAATAAAATCACATGTTCTACACAGTCTGATGATTGAATGACACCAGTCTGTTGTAAAAACAGATAATTACATTGTAGTGCTGAATCACATAGAGTTGTACTAGTGTATTACTGACGGCGAAGCACATGGCTAATTAATAGGGAGGTTTAGAAATCAAACGATAAACGTAAACGTTAACGACAACGTTATTTTTGTACCAAAAATGCAATATAAAGTCTGGCTAATGTGTAGTATGAAAAATAACGTTGTCGTAAAGTTTACGTTTATCGTTTGATTTCTAAACCTCCCTAATATTTATTACCTCTATACCTTCGTCATCGATTTTGAAAACCCTAGCAATGGTTTGTGTGAGGTCTATACAGTATTGATCATAAATCTTTGATGCGCTAATTCTGAGACTGACCGAATGTGCGCTTTATTGATATTCTCTATTGCACTCAGAGTCGCCAAGGGTCTTCGTATTGGCGCGTTGGTCTTTGAGGACTCTGAATCGACCGTGTGGTAGAAACTGTTAATAAGATTCTGGAAGAGTACTTCACAGATAAGATGGACGGTCAGAGAAGGTACTTGATACACGACTGACTCGATATGTATTGCCAATTAATACCTATGAATAAGACTTAGTACATGACCTGGCTGATGTCCATGGCTCTCTGGCATGGCTGGCGACTGGCGAAGGTCGTCAGAACGTGCGCTTTATTGATATTCTCTATTGCACTCAGAGTCGCCAAGGGTCTTCGTATTCTAGCTTTGGTCTTTGAGGACTCTGAATCGACCGTGTGGTAGAAACTGTTAATAAGATTCTGGAAGAGTACTTCACAGATAAGATGGACGGTCAGAGAAGGTACTTGATACACGACTGGCTCGATACGTATTGCCAATTAATACCTATGAATAAGACTTAGTACCTGACCTGGCTGATGTCCATGGCTCTCTGGCATGACTGGCGACTGGCGAAAGTCACTAGGGGTTGCGGTTTTGAAAGTTAAAAAGTTAAAGTTTGGGTTTATAGTCTGATATCAACAACGGTAGAGGTGTCATCTGACACTTTAACCCCAGTCTATCCTGAAACCTTTCAGCAGAACTCAGATGAGCTGCTCATTCAGCGCTACAATCCGAGCATTTCCGACCGGTACCCATTTATACACCTGGGTGGAGAGAGGCCAGTGAGGCAAAGAGACTTGCCCAAAGTCTCACGCCCAGTGGGATTCGAATCCGGGACCCTCTGACCGCTAGTCGGAGACCCGAACCACTACACACCGCATGTCGGTGTCGTTGTCAGTTCTCAGCTCGAGTTGCAGCAGCCTGCGGCAGTCCTCCAAATCACCTACGAAGGCAGCCGACCGACTTATCCACTGGGCCCCGTACGATTTTCCCCACCCAGCGGCTTGCCGTGGATTTTAGAGACAGTACGGGTCCATTACGATTTTCATTTTCATTTCTACGGTTTTCATTCCCCGGGGCTCAGAAGCAATCTGTCTGTTTTTATTCGCCGTACGGGCCCCGGAGTGGATATGTGACGGGGGTTAAGGGACTACCGTCGGGAACAAATGAAAAGCCGTAGTTAGTGCAGGTTAACAGTAAAGAATGTCCCCCTGTAAAAAGTGTCCGCTTCTATTGTTCAATGACGGATTAAAGATAATATATCACGACTTCATTGTTTACGTTTAATGTTTGTAAACATTGATGTTTACATTATGTTTTTTTGGACTTTTGGGACATGCCAACCCACCAAATTGAATATTTTCAGTATCAAAAGGATTTCTAGAGGGGCACGCCACCAACAAATTACTCATAAGACAAAGAAAAACGAGAAATAAACAAACAAAATGTAAATAAACAATGATTTTCGTGGCCCGCGAAAATATCCGTGATATATTATCTTTAAGGTGCATGGCTATAGAAACCAATCACCAGAGATTAGAATGTTACAATAGGATCTTTTGTTCCTGGGGACATTCTTTCCTTTCACACCTGCCTTTATAATTCAACCCGTTTGAAGCGAACGTTCCCAACACAAACGATACTAAGTGGGGAGGTTTCGAAATCAAACGATAAACCAAAACTTTACGACAGCGTTATTTTTCATACTACACATTAACCAGATTTTGCATTGCATTTTCGGTACAAAAATAATATAAGTTGTCGTTAACGTTTACGTTTATCGTTTGATTTCGAAACCTCCCTAGTATCTCAGACAGCCCCACGTCTGTCCAACCGCTGCCTGCATGACGTAAACTTGAGTACCGTCGAGTCGTTTGCGGCACGTCTGGACAAGTTATTGCAAATGCCAACAACTTCTTGGGAACTCTTCACTTTGTTTCAATGAATCCGAGACGTGATGACGTGCTGGCGAATGTTTCATTAGCAACTCGTCCTGCCCGTAATCGTCCATCCCTGTGTACAGAAATTGACAATTTGTGCTTAATTACCTCTGAGCGATTGCAGTTTAGAAACGGGTCTCATCAGATCTAACACCGCTTTGTTGATTATTTTGTGTTGTCGCGGTTCAAATCGTCTGCATCTTTGAGTAATTCTGCTCTGATGACGTTCAAGCAGTCTCATTACGTTTCTGATCCCAAACTCTTCAATAATACTGTCGCTTTTACTAAATTTTGATGCACTGATTTGAATCTTTATTTCAACGCCCCTCACTTTTGATTGCTCAAATTAAAGTGAATCGTATGCATTCTGTCAACACAGGCTGCGCTGCGCGATACTGATTGTGCGAGACTGATTGGTGCGAGGTATGAGCGCCTTCTGTTGTAACAACGAATCCTGTGAGTTTACGACAACTGCCGTAAATTAGTAGTGCGAGAGGAATACGGGAATTTCATTGGCCAATTCGAATCAACAGCTGGCGTGGATATCCATTGGGAAATTCAAAATTCGATTGATGAGAGTAGGCCGTCACGGCCATACTGCACTTACTCTCGCTGGGCAATTCGTCATGATGGCAAAACATCCCTACGGCCTAGTACAGGGTACGCTACGGACGGTTCTGTTTCACGGCTGTTCTCTGAAAGAACGGTAGGCTGGGCCATCGATTTTGAAAACCCTAGCAATGGTTTGTGTGAGGTCTATACAATATTGATCATAAATCTTTGATGCGCTTATTCTGAGACTGACCGAATGTGCGCTTTATTGATATTCTCTATTGCACTCAGAGTCGCCAAGGGTCTTCGTATTGGCGCGTTGGTCTTTGAGGACTCTGAATCGACCGTGTGGTAGAAACTGTTAATAAGATTCTGGAAGAGTACTTCACAGATAAGGGATGGCTGGCATGGCTGGCGACTGGCGAAGGTCGCTAGGGGTTGCGGTTTTGTACGTCGGTGTCGCTGTCATTTCTCAGCTCGAGTTGCAGCAGCCTGCCGCAGTCCTCCACACATGTCTATTCTAGAGTCTTGTACTGTTAAGTGCCAGCCTGAAGAAGACCCCGGTTGGGGTCGAAAATTTGCAAAATCTGGAAGTTGACTTCCTGTATATTATCACAGATAAGATGGACGGTCAGAGAAGGTACTTGATACACGACTGGCTCGATACGTATTGCCAATTAATACCTATGAATAAGACTTAGTACATGACCTGGCTGATGTCCATGGCTCTCTGGCATGGCTGGCGACTGGCGAAGGTCGTGCTAGGGGTTGCGGTTTTGTACGTCGGTGTCGCTGTCATTTCTCAGCTCGAGTTGCAGCAGCCTGCCGCAGTCCTCCAAATCACCTGTGAAGGCAGCCAACCGGCGCCATATTGGTTCCGGTGGCATCTCGCACATGCGCATTAGCAGCGAGTGTAAATGACTCTACAAACTCGTCCCCTGGGCTTAACTTCTGCGATTTTAGCTTAAGCCCTGGACACACAATTCAAATCCTCCCATCTGATTGGTCGGTGCAGTGAACCGATCTAGGAGTTGGCAGCATGAATAATTTCAAGATTCTTGAAACTGAGATAATTGTATTTCTAGGGTCTTCGATGGGGTGGGGACCGAGGTTGACGGTGGAGGAATACTCTGGGAACGAGGTTGGCGATTGTACACATCGCCATCTTGGCCTCCGAATATTTTTCGCATGCACATGAACATCACACGTTGGACCCGTTTCCACTACACCGGATTCCGCCGGGTTTGCGGCGAGCGGAGCAGTTTTCACTGGGCTTTGGATAATCCTTCGGTGGTTCAACAATACATGGCGTGTTCCCAATGCCTGTGAAACCTCGCCGCAAACCACGGCGGAATCCGCTGCAGTAGAAACGGGCCTTCAGGCGATTGTACACTGAGTGGACACGAGTTGATGGCATTTGCTGACCAGCGATAGGGCGAATAGCATTCATTTGCTCTGAAAACAAGGAGAAAATGGAAAAGGCCAATTATCTTGCAATATATCAGCTGTGTGTCTAGAAACATCATCGGAAACCATGGGGATACTTTCATCGGCCTCGGCGAGGATATCGAAAATCCGCGCTGGCAAAGTAATGAATGAGTTCAGGGTGTGTTTCAAAATTGGTCACCCAAGAAAATCGGGTAAAATTTAACTTTGAAATGATCACAACGATTTGTGCTATTGATTTTCCAAAAATCAAATGTAAATGTAGTGATAATATAGACCTTTAACTATTAGTGGGATGTACAGTGTACAGTCATTTGAAGGAGGGTATCAAAAAATATTGAGCTTACCAGCAAAATCTATCGTTCCGTCCGACACCAAAACTACTTTCTGCTTAATAATATATCATGACAATTAGTTTGGAGTGCCATAATTTTGAGCTCCATGATACCTAGATCTGACATAAATATTGTAGAGTTTCAAGAAACAGCCTTTCACCAGTAGACAAAAGAATGGTAAAAATTTTCTGGTGTCGGACGGAACACTAGGGAGTTTTCGCAAAGCCCCCGAAACGCCAACGCGAACGCCAAACCTATTGTTCGATCCCAAGAAGAGAGCACCGAACAAAAGGATAGACGTTCGCGTTGGCGTTTCGGGGGCTTTGCGAAAACTCTATAATAGCGAGTTTTCGCAAAGCCCCCGAAACGCGAACGCCTATCCTTTTGTTCGGTGTCTTCTTCGCCGCATCGAACAATTGGTTTGGCGTTCGCGTGGGCGTTTCGGGGGCTTTGCGAAGACTCCCTAATGTTTCAAACACACCCGGAATACTTTCATCGGCCTCGGCGAGGATATCGCAAATTTATACGCTCTGGCAAAGTAATGAATGAGTTCAGTTGATCCAAGAGTCATTAGTGAACGAATTACTCCCGCTCATTTGCCATTCACAACCGGTTGATTTCAAAGATCTAATGATAAACACAAACTGTAGGCTCAGACCGTTCGGGATCCCGAAACGCGAACGCCTATCCTTTTGTTCGGTGTCTTCTTCGCCGCATCGAACAATTGGTTTGGCGTTCGCGTGGGCGTTTCGGGGGCTTTGCGAAAACTCCCTAATGTTTCAAACACACCCGGAATACTTTCATCGGCCTCGGCGAGGATATCGCAAATACGCGCTGGCAAAGTAATGAATGAGTTCAGTTGATCCAAGAGTCATTAGTGAACGAATTACTCCCGCTTATTTGCCATTCACAACCGGTTGATTTCAAAGATCTAATGATAAACACAAACTGTAGGCTCAGACCGTTCGGGACAGGTTGAAAAAACAACCAGGAAACTAATTGTGTTTAGCAAACTGTGCCGTGCCGCCCGGGAATTTGGTAAAAACACTCTGGAAGATAATGAATCAGGTCCGTTTCGAAATAATGCCGTTTATTCTCCCAAGAGATGAATCAGTTCGATGTAGACTCATTGGCGCGAGGGATAACGTCCCGTTAACGACTTGTGTTGTGATTTTTACCGGGAAATTGATTGACGAAGGCCGGATTATGATTATTGGTTCGCCCTACTGAGAGCAGCGCCACACCGCGTCGAAATCTCCGAACTTTTGTAGACTGGTACCAGGTGTAATGTTTTTCACTGACCCCCGTTTGCCAGTGCTTCCCAACAAAAGATTGACGGAATAAGCCGCGACGTGACAATGGGGGAGGCACTGATCAACATGTCTTTCTGTATTTGAGTGTCCGCCGAACAATAAAGCGGGCATTGTCATACGGGGGGCATTCTCATACATTACACCTGTCCTAACGATTTTACATCGGATTTTTGCATATGTTAGGACCGATCCTGCCTATGACGTGGGGTGAATCTGATTGGCCGGTGCTGGCGCAGGTGGATATTAGTTTCTATTTTTAGCCCCTTCGTGATTGGTGGATTTCCTGGGTCAAATGTAGGTCACCTTCTATCTGCATTCCGGTACGTCAGTCGTATTGAGAATTGAATAAATTTACACAATTTACATAAAATTTCTAAGTGACGTCACTGGCAGAATTCCTCCAAAAATGGCGACCAATACTCGTCCTACCAAACAAGCCATGACTGCAGCGCGCAGGTTGGTAGGATCAGGTACTAGTCTAAACTTCTGAGGACGTTAAACTTCCGGTTCAACCTCGGCTCCAGTAATCCAAAATTCCTGGATCGATGTTGAATTGGGTGTAAACAATAGCACGTGTATCCCAGCCTCAAATTTGAAATCGTCCGTCTCATGCAGCCCCGACTTTTTGTGAGCGGAATCCTCGGAATCCCAAAGTTGTGACGATCACGTGACAATAAATAGCCAATCAGAAACTCTAAAAAACGTCTCTTCCCTGTCCTTTTCCAGTGCATCAAAATTACGTCGGCGCTGACCCGGATAAAGAACCGTTCATCGTGTCTGTGGTCGTGACAGACGCCAACAACCACAGCGTGCCACAGTACAGAGCCATCTTGTGGCGAAAAGCGGTAAGTCGACTTTCTTTTTTCTCTAGGCCTCTCTTTGCTCACCTGGTGAGCACTTATCGTGCTGCACGGTGTCCGTCGGCGTCCGTTAGCAGGGCACGTTTCGTAACCGCTGGAGTTATTGACTTGAAACTTTGTACATATGTACCCCTAGATCAGGTGACCTCAGACACCAAGTTTCGTTCCGATCAGATTCTAAGCTTGGCCACCAGGTGGCCAAAACTGAAAACATAAAATGTGGAATAACTGGTGGAATAATGGCAGGATCACCTCTTTCGCTATTGTTCGACCGGATCTCTTTTCTGACTAATATAAGGTTGCTAAGGCTGAATAAACATGGGATGCAGTATAAAAATCAACAACAATCGAACTTTTGATGAAAGAACAGTTTGTTGTTTTCAATACATTTAGGTTTTTTTGAGAAAAAGGTGTACTTTAAATTTATACGTTTTCGTTCAGATCGAGAAAACATACATGTACTTCTGAACATTTGAATTTCCTTTTGAGCCTCTAATAAAAAGTACCTCCCGGGCATTAAATTGTCTTGTTGAAAATCCTGAAAAATTATCCAGGTTTTGATTTATAAGAATTCGATATGATTACATGTTCTATCTAAGTGCTGAGTAGCATGTACTTTAAAATAAGGCGTTTTTGTTTAGATGACAAGATAACATTCCCTGAATTGAATTTCTCAGTTCTTCCTGGAAACTCTGGGTCATATGAATAAAGACTAGCAAATGCTTTCACTTCAGATTTGTACAGCATTGCCTAGTGCATTTGTATTGCATGCAAAATTCAAGTAAAAGCATTTTCTAGTCTTTATTCATATGACCCATTGTCAAGCATTACTTTTTGCTCGTTCGTCGTGAAAAATTATCCAGGTTCAGTCGGTTTTAAATCATCTTGTGTTGACTCTGGGCCCCAGGATCAAAAACTTGAACGTAGCGATCAAAGTTGTCAAGCATTACATAGTATTGCCACAAAAATAATCCAGGTTTTGATATACGAATAGTCGTTTTAGATGCATCTAGGCTATGTTCTCTTCGAATAACACTTGCACTTTGGAATGATGTAACTTTGTTAAAGCGATCTGGTCGTGCCAGTAAAGGTGTCTGAATAGAGAATCAAACGCCGCCATCTTGAATCTATTATAGTACTCACATCGGGAATTTATTGCATACTATACTGTTCATTGTACATCCCAGTGGCGCGAGGTTTATCAACGATATCTCCGCAACTGCTGGGTCAAATTTGACATACCATACATCAATCGATTTGTCTTTTTTGCCGCTACAGGCATCATCGCTGTCATTTTCCCTAAAAACGCGACAGAAAAAAAGTTATTTCACCAGTCACTGTTTGTGTTTATGGCCGAAATGGCGGCCATTTTGAAATGGCGCAATGCATCGCGCACGTGTAAACTGCACTGAACACCGTGGCGAAATGAAATGGGTTTTGAGAAAGGGATCTGTTATGTCGGCCTTACGCGAAAAATGAAGATAGCAGAACGATACCGACAAGAAAGACAAGTCAATTGATGTATGGTACATGTATGTCAAATTTGACCCAGCAGTTGCGGAGATATCGGCCATAAACCTCGCGCCACTGGGATGTGGAATGAACAGTAAGAGCATATTTGCGCAACTGCTGTGGCTTTGCTGCCTTCGAATAGCATTTAGAACATGGT
The DNA here is from genome assembly GCA_002633025.1 of Notospermus geniculatus. Taxonomy (NCBI): domain Eukaryota; kingdom Metazoa; phylum Nemertea; class Pilidiophora; order Heteronemertea; family Lineidae; genus Notospermus; species Notospermus geniculatus. Next base: position 21,305 of record NMRB01001860.1, on the reverse strand, counting down.
CAACTGCTAATCTGGACTTATCTACAGATGTAATCTGCTAAAATACGAAAGGGGCTGTTCGTTTTCGTCACTTGAGGAATCTGAGTTGTGATCCTTGAGAAAATGGAGAAAGCTATGAAGCTGCAAATTGCAGCGATTATTCTGTACAGCACAACAAATAACCCCTGCAATTTGCAAGTGCATAGCTTTTTCCATTTTCCCAAGGATCACAACTCAGATTCCTCAAGTGATGAAAACGAACAGCCCCTTTGTGATTTTGAAATTGCGAATTTCGTGGGCCACGAATTTATTCTTAGTGTCAGTTGTGACTGTCGTGAGTTGTTCCCTTTAAATAGAAGATTCAAGATACATGTAGCCTCCCCGGATTTCATCAACATAGCATCCCTAGATCTGAATTTACTTTCCACTGTCTCCAACAATGAAAACATACACAGTAATCAAGCAATAGTTTCTCTCAGAGTTGGAAGCATACAGTGTTGAAGAAACGATTTCCAATACTAACGTACGGCATCACCCTGCTTAAGGCGGCATTGCCACAAAATATTGTACATTACAAACACAGCACTTTTGTCCTCGTTGACAAAAATTCAATGTTTGTCACGTGACCTCGAGATATCTCCCATTATCTTCCCGGGAACGGAAGTGAAGACCTCCATGTTCAATGCAACATCGGCTCCGGACTAGCTTGCCTTGGGGTGGAAATCATAAGTATATGTAGTTATCTTTGAAAGTTCAATGAATGCCAACATGCCGACGGTAAAAACTTGGCCCATTAACGGAACTGACTGACTTTGATGAGCCCTTTGAGTTTTCCATCAACTTTTCATCATCAAGGACGTATTTCTCGTCCTTTCTATAAAGGCACGCGGTGCACGTCTCCTTTGGGGAACGAATTCGCGTTACTTTTACTCGTACTTTTTGTCGGCAACAACCATCTTGTCCAAACAACGCCATCGACTGAGTCTTTAGCCTTGTCCCAATCATGTCATCTTTTGCGTTAACTCATAAATTATAAATGAATCTGACCCCTACTTGACCCCGCCTCCGAGCCAATCAGAACTTGTGAAACAATCACCGTTCGGCACTTTCTCTTCTCTTCCCGCATACGTTTGTAACACGGATTTTGATTGGCACGTCGATTAGCCTTAGCACACCGATGATTGGCTGAGACTCTGGTCTTCTCAGAAGCGGGAAATGTGATGGATTCAAATCAGGCTAGATGGGCGTCAGGCCAGATAGACTGGTGAGAATCAGATGGCAACAGGTAGCGGGCAATGTTTTTTTTGCCGACCGATCGGCCATCGCGTTTCTCTGTAAATTGCATGCGTATGTTCTTTACGCGAAGTCGAATGAGTCCGAGGTTAGTTTCTAGGGACGGGGGAATAACCCTACTTCTGTATCGATTCGAACCCGCTTAGTCTCTTGCGCCGCAAACCTCCGTCGCTATGAGTTCGCGACCTTTTGCGCTCCGCGCGATGCGACCTTTCCATCTTGTTCAAGATTACGTTCTCAACTACAGGGTGCACAAAAGTTCTGCCTTCCATATACTCCGAATAAACCCATGACGGTGAAGGGAATACTGAGGTAAGAGGATTACTTAATCTATTCTAAGCTTGTTCAGCATCGTGTCCTGTGTAGGGATTACATGTAGTAGCATAGCCTGCCGAAAAATGTCACCTTTCTGTGTACATAGCACTCCTTGCAGTCAACCCTTGCGGCATATTGGCTGGTATACATAAAGGTTAGCAAATGCTTATACTTAAGATCTGCACAGCGAGGTCCAATGTACTGCAAAACTTGAAGTAAAAGCATTTGCCAGCTTTTATGAATATCAGCCATTTTCTGCTTGCTTTCTTCCTTTGGTTGATGGCCTAGTCGTTCTCGCGAACTGTCGTTAGAAAAATACATAGCATGCATTCTTCGCTGTCAACTACGTGTGGACGTTGTGTGTGAGCACATTTTCTTCCATGAAATAGCATCATGAGCATGGCATTGCCTGCTTTAGCATCCTTGCGATAGAATTAGCACGCCTCACGATGCCTTTCAACCCATGCTGTAAAAAAATACACGATTTCGTCTTCTGTAAAAATTGCTTCCCGTCCTTGCCATCAAATTTTTGTACCGTACGCTGTGTGTGCTGAGTGCATGTATGTTGTGCCTCGCTTAGAACAAAAGGAATATATCTCTGTGTATTTGTTTTATCTTCATCAAAGACATCCTCTTTCCTTTGTTCTCTGTTAACAATTTTCTTGCTGTAGAATAGTATGGCTTGTCCTTATTATTGTCACCTGACTCCGGAGGCCGTGTGCACCAAACGAAGATTAGCCTACATGTATCTTGAACTCAGGTTGAGTCACAACTTTTCCATTGTCACATAATGCCCTGGCAAACCTGAACAATTGAAAAGTTGTGGCTCAACCTGACTTAAAGATAATCTTTGTTTGGTGCAAACGGACCCGGATGTTACCATTCATAAGTGCACGAAGTACATGTAATGCTGAAGGCTGTACATTAGATGTGCACGGACAATACAGTCATGTGCTTAGCCCATAATAGTCGAATGATCTCCGGGCTTGTTTACATGGAAAAAAACACGAATCGACGGCTAGGGTAGCTCTCATGAACATATGACTTAACACCAGCGTCGAGTGCGAAATCATCAGAACCAATCAGAATTCCTGTTACTCACCAACGAGCAGAATGATTGGCTGATGGGAAAGGTCAGGGTTAGGGTCAGCCTTATCATTACACAGAGGATACACGTCCGATGATTACGCACGCGACGGCACTTTTAAAGGGGACCTAGAGGCAGCTTGCTAACAGTACTGCCACTATACGACAAGTGGCGCTAGTAACCATGAACTCATGAATTATGGATCAAATGTTGACGTTGATGAAATTCTACTTCAAAAATGATGCCCAAGTTGGATCCTCATGCCACCAATTCTTTGTTAGTAACCATATCAATATGCACTAAAAAGCTGCCTGTAGGGTTCCTTTAAGTGGAAGACTTGCCCTGACCTTGATACCCCGGCAAAGCAATAGTAACGGCATGGCAAAAATGACGCTGGTATTAAATCACAACCTTCTTTGACTTCCTTTGGAATACTAATGCTAGAAAGGTTCATTTTTCAGTCACTTTGATCATCATAAAGTAGATAAGGGACCAAAGGAGATATTTAATCCAGAACTACAGAAGGAACTTCTTATACTTGAGGAGCAGGAGGTAAGAAGGGTTCACTACTTAGAGGGTGAAAGAAATTAAAGAGCTTTCCTTGTAGTGTACAAGAGTCGGGACGTAGCAATAAGCCGAGAGCACACATACCAAGGTTGCCATTCTATTACGAATTTTTTTTTCGAAGGCGAAATTACTGGCTGAAAACGGCCAATTCTTTTATAAACGCGGCAGTTCGGGGATCAAAGCTTGTTACGCCACAACCTGTCCACCCTGGAGTTTTCGCAAATCTGACGAAACACGAAGTACGAAATTGGACTTCATTTCCATGACGTAATGTATTTCAGGAGATGGTTGGTACCACAAATATCGCCTGCTGCAAGAGCGTCTTTTAGCGTATGACATTAGACCGATAGAGTTACGATGTATATTAAACTTTGAAATTTATCTTTCGTTTCCACTTCGTAGATACGAAGTGGAAGTTTAAAAATTCAAGATGCACCATAACTCTTTCGGTCTTACATGTCGAAAAGACGCACTGGCAGCAGGGACATTTGTGGTAGCAACCATCTCCAGGAATACATTAGGTCTGAGAAATGAAATTGAATTTCGTATTTCGTACTTCGTATTTCGTCAGATTTGCGAAACCTCACTCTATTACCTGCTTTAGATATTAGGGAGGTTTAGAAATCAAACGATAGACGTAAACGTTACGACAAAGTTATTTTTGTACCAAAAATGCAATATAAAATCTGGTTAATGTGTAATATGAAAAAAAACGTTGCGTAAAGTTTACGTTTATCGTTTGATTTCTAAACCTCCCTACTAAAGAGAATTCACTGTGAAAAGGCATTGATTCGGTAAATCAGAACAGGTGTTTGTTAATGTAACCTCTGGGTACAATGTCGGCTGCAAACGAAGGAAACCGCTGAACTTTAGAAATCATGTGTCAAAACCAAACGGTTTGCTAATTGTTTGAGAAGTGCAAAAGTGACTTTTGATTCAATCTTAATGCCTGATTAAAGACATTTTAATCTGCTTTTAACTTTCTGTATTCCGTGAGATACTTGATTTTTATGGAAATCATAACTTTTTGCATCTTTTCAGGGTTCTGTTAATTTCAAATTCGGTGTCGTATTCGCCAAAGAGAAACAAACAGGCGACGATGAGATGTACGGAAATGGTAAGATGGACCCTCAGGCACGCATGGAATCAGTTTCAGAAGTTTACATTGTGTGCGACGACAACAAAAGTGTCGAATAGCAGACGAAAGGAAGATGTTTAAATTGTTTAGAATGTAGAAGAAAAAAGATAATTTGCTCCGAGTCTTCACAAGATCCCGCGGTGTTTCAGATTTGTAACTTTTCATTTTTTTTCAGAGTTTGGTAGTGAGGAATTTAACACGTTCGTGTCACTATTAGGCGATAGGATATCACTGAAGGGGTGGGACAAGTTCAGAGCTGGGCTCGACGTCAAAGGTTAGTGTTTGGTTGGGTTAGATGGCGAACCCTCTGCATTATGCGTGAAAAAAGTGACTATTTGTTGTGCTGACAGATGAGTTAAATCGCCCTGAAATACTGCATTGGACGCAAGTCCTTTGAGATACACCAAAATTGCAGTTGTAAGGTCACTGAGACCTGGCTTTGCCACTGGGATCTAGCTCCTCCAACATGATCATATCAGAAGCGTCAGCGTCGGGACTTCGAGGTATCAACAGCCTGCTGTTTGGTCAGCAATAGGCCCCTTTCGAAAGTCGGCCATTTCGGCGCTGAGGGTAAAAACAAATGGGAAATTGCATTAAGATTTGCCAGAATTTGCAGAAATAACTGCCAGAAACGCTTGAAATTTGGCAGAAATGTGGTGATGGCCAAACCATTGAAAAGTGTGGTGTGAGGAAAAAATTGGGTGTCAACGGTAAATTTTTCGAGAAATTGGTGATTTTCAACACCTGAACAATAGGTGGATTACATGTATATTTAACACACACTTTAACACCTTCTAAAATTGTTCAGTTGAAGAAAAGTTGAGAAATCTTCAAAAATCTCAATGAATTGGCACTCATAACATTTCTGCCAAATTTCAAGCGCTTCTGACAGTTATTTCTGCAATTTCTAGCAATAGTTAATGCATTTTCCCTTTTGTTTTTACCCTCAGCGCCGAAACGGCCGACTTTCGAAAGGAGCCTACATGGACCGTTACCAACGTACAGGAGAAGCTGAACCAATTCGAAGTTTTCAATTTCACACCTGATTTGTTTTGTTGTTTCAGGGAATACAACGGGGGACGAGGCTATTTATACTGTATACGAGGGTCATGAGATCATGTTCCATGTTTCGACCATGCTGCCTTATTCAAAAGACAATAAACAACAGGTCAGAAAAAATGTCGTGTGGAGACCAAGTTAGGTCTGTCACAACGACAAGACCTTAAAAAGCCACAGCTTTAGAAATTGTATCTAGAACTGGGGCTTGTTTCAAAAGGTGACTTTAAGCTAATGTTACCTTTATACCAAATGGAAAATGCATTGAAGTTAATGGTACCGTTAGCTTAAAGTCACTTTATGTAACAGGCCTCGGAGCCACTCTGACAGCCACCGTTTAAAGATAATGTATCACGACTTCATTGTTTACATTCAATGTTTGTAAACAGGGATGTTTACATCATGTTAATTGGACTTTTTGGGACATGCCAACTCACCAAATTGAGTACTTTTGGTGTCAAAAGAATTTTTAGATGGGCACGCCACCAACAAATTACTCATAAGGCAATAAAACAGTGGACATAAACAAACAAAATGTAAATATACAATGATTTTCGTGGCCCGCGAAAATACCCTTGATACATTATCTTTAAGAGCGTACAGCTCATCGCGACCGATAAAGATATGAATCGTATAATCAAAAGTGTCTTCAAAATGTCTTTCTTCCCTTCTACAGGTTGAACGAAAGCGACACGTCGGAAACGACATCGTGAATATAGTGTATATTGAAATGGAAGACTCAGATGAACCAGACAGAATGCCAGTATTCCGACCAGCCAGCATGAAGACGCATTTTACACGTATCCTTTGTCTTTTGTAACGAGAGGAATCGCTTTTGGCCGAGCATATCGCCAACCACCGCGCACGCAAAAACGATATCACCTTCCCTTCGGTGCCTAGTGAGAAGATCGGTGGTGATCGCTTCGATATCGCCCTCACCTCGCATCTGTCTTTGCAATATAATTGTTGTGCTATCGGAGTTTCTTGGCGGTCGGTCCAGGTTTTGCCCCAGTCAGAATGGTAATGAATAGACGTACCGTTGCAGTACCATTCTCCTGTTATCTGGTAAAACCTAGTAAGTCACTTTTTTATGAAAATTGAGTTAGCCCCAAATTTGAACTTACTAGGTATTATCCCTTCATATTATGAAATAAAAATGCATAAAACCCGTCTCAGTAAGGTTCTTGTTGATGAAAACCGTAACCACTGAAATAACTTTGATCAGGAAAAACCACCCTAAGTCATTATGTAACCTGATTAAGCCATCAAACAAAATGAAATGTTAATGCACTGGAAAGACCTTCCATTATGCCCGACTAAAAAGGCAACACGAAATTCCTTTTGTCTCCTGGAGTTTAATCCTGTAGGAAAACGGTTTTCCTTGATTTTCTCAAAATTGTCTAAATGAGACTTACTAGGTTTTACCAGATCACAGGAGCATTGTGTTAATTTCATTTTACCAGGCATGCCAGGATTTGACAACAATGTAATAAACTAATGGCCTAAACTAATGTCGCATTGTTTCCGGTGTTTGCCAAGTTTTGCCAGCAACCAAGTAATACCTATTCTTGTATTTGCATTGTTTTCTTTCCTTGACCGCTTGAAGATATCTTTGCCATCGTGATTTACAACAAGAAAGAAGACTCGTATCGTTTGAATATTTATTCCGAAGAGTCAGTACCACTGTTCGGACCACCGCTGCCTTGCCCTCCCGTCTTCACAAACGTGCACGAGTTCAGAGATTTCCTGTTGGTGAAGTGTAAGTAAATGATATCAGACCCTTTCCTGCTAGACTCTATCTCAACTAGAAAGTGCCTGAGGAAGACCCCGGTTGGGGTCGAAAAGGGGCTGTTCACTTTCGGAACCATTTTCCCAACTAATTTTTCCTTATGTTGCAGTTGTTTGATTTTAATGATAACTTCAGGAATAATATTTTATAACGTGAACTACATAGTCATGAAAGAAAAATGTGACATCAGCTTCATTTTAATTAGGAAAACAAAGAGCATTTGCAAAGTGTCCGAAATCAGCATGAGAACTGTGAAATTATTCCCCAATGTTTGTTGTACTGGGAGAGTAATGGCATTATTTATCATTCATCAAAAAATCATTACTAAACATATTGGTTTTGCTGAAATATTTGCAAGAAATGTGTGATTTTCCTCATTTCTGCACACCTATTTAACTGGGGGGAGAACAGAACAGCACATCTAGGCCTGTCTGATTTGAATGGAATGCTGTGGTAAAGATGATGGTCAATGTCAGTGATAAGTGGTTTGTTGGTGTTGCGTAAGGTCATAAAAGGGAACACTTGAATTTGACGCCCCACTGATCACTTACGCCTACCCTATGTCATGGTTGATTATGCATGTTGTAACTGATATTGACCATAATCTTCACCACAGCATTCCATTCAAATCTGACAGGCCTAGATGTGCTGTTCTGTTCTGCCCCCACTTAAATAGGGGTTCAGAAATGAGGAAAATCACACATTTTATGCAAATATTTCAGCAAAACCAATATGTTTAGTAATGATTTTTCGATGAATGATAAATAATACCATTACTCTCCCAGTACAACAAACATTGGGGAGTAATTTCACTGTTTTCATGCTGATTTCGGACATTTTGCAAATGCTCTTTGTTTTCCTAATTAATGAAGCTGATGTCACATTTTTCTTTCATGATTACGTAGTTCACATTATAAAATATTATATCTGAAGTTATCATGAAAATCAAACAACTGCAACATAATGAAAAATTAGTTGGGAAAATGGTTCCGAAAGTGAACAGCCCCTTTGCGAATTTCGGAGACGACTTTCCTGCTCGACGCTATCTCTACTAGAAAGTGCCTGAGGAAGACCCCGGTTGGGGTCGAAATTTTGCGAATTTCGGAAACGACTTGCCAGACCCTTTCCGACTTGTCAGACCCTTTCCTGCCATGGCAAATGTACACTCTCACAAGTTAGCTTCAAGCCAGCAGCACTCTATGCGACGTCGCAAGCGATGCGCTCGCCACCGAGCAAAATCGGCTGTTGACGCCAAGTGTGCGCTGAACAGCGGTGCGTGGAATCTTCTCGCCAGGATGTTCGCCCCATGTCAAAAATACCAAAACCGATGACGCCTATGTGGGGTGGCTGGCGAGGAGATCGGTGGCGATTAGATCGCTTGCGATATCGCCTGGTGTACTGCGGGCTTAAAGATATTAGCCTACATCAGAAAAGTACCTTAATCCGCCAAGTAGATATTCATTTTTGGCCAAGAATTATCTGAAAAAAGCCTTGAGAAATGGACAGTTCGGTCTGATGATACCAGCGCCGCCAAGCGGATAAATCTCACAGGTTCCGCATTGCCAACCTCTCGATTGTCTCCCAAACGCATCCCTTTTAAAGGGAGACTTCACTCATTGTGAGCTTTTGAATTTTTATCAATCCATGGAGACTGTTGCCATGAGTTGTGATGTCACTAGTGTCAATAGGCTCACGACCTTTTGTAGGGAATGAGCTAATACTGTGACTGCCTAGGCCTATTCGTTGTACCTTCACAAATATCCATTGAGCACAAATGACATCACATGTGCTGTGCAATGGTCCCCTGGGATGAAATAAAAATGCTTAAAATGATGAGTTTGCTGATTTAAAAAAAATACGACATTTTGCAGATATCAATGAATTTGAATGTATTAACGATATTTTTAAAAATTCAAAATTTTACACAATGAATGGCGTCTCCCTTTAAGAGACAACAGTCTGAAACGAAAAGAAGGCCCGCAATTTATCTGTCTTCTGCCTCTCTTTTTGCAGTAATAAACGGCGAGAAAGCTGCTTTCAACACGCCAGTTTTTGCTCAAAAACGTGAACGGACTCTCGATATGCTTATAAAGAACGTGTATCAGGATTACATGCCAGAAATCAGCAAGAATAACATGATCAACCGGCGAGCTTTCAGTGACGTCATCCCTGACAGTCTTCAGCATGGCTCCAGGCGAAAGGAGGAGGCGCGGCATTTAGAATTCGTCAGGATCGGCCAGGTATGAAACTGTCGCACTTTGATTCTTTGTGATCCCTTCCATCATTAGTGAGTTTTCGCAAAATCCCCGAAACACCGACGTGAACGTCTATTCTATTGTTCGCTGCTCTCTTTGTGGCATCGAACAATGGGTTTGGCGTTCGCGTTGGCGTTTCGGGGTTTTGCGGAAACTCCCTAAAGTCCCCGAAACGCCAACGCGAACGCCAATCCCATTGTTCAACGCCACGAACAGAGCACCAAACAATAGGATAGACGTTTGCGTCGGCGTTTCGGGGGCTTTGCGAAAACTCGCTATTATCCCTCTCTTTCCACGCACAGTTAATTGTCATAAGTTGTTCATTTAATGGTGTCCTTCCAACAGGCTTGTTAGGCCTAAGAATAAAGGGCTGTGGGAGAGAGCCTGTGCCGAAATTCGGCACAAACTAGGAATGTTGCCCCTTCTGAAAGAACTGCGAGATTTCTAACATCCGAGTTGGTTTTAAACCAGCACCACATCCATGGTTCCTCAGTCCGTCACATGGGACAGTTTACACTCGGCCCCAGTGTGTATCCGACGTCCCGGTCTTCCACACACTGGCACTTTTGGGGCTTAAAAGCCGTGAACACCACTAGATGGCACTCCACTGGGCTCCAGCCAATCACCGAGCTTTCTCACTCACAATTCCCGCGGAAATTCCGCGAAATGAGAAGTGCCCGTGCTGCCACCACGCGGTCGTCACGACTGTTAATCTCTAAAAGAGCCAGACGCGGAGTGTGACTTACCGAAGGGGTGAGCCCGTAGCGTCTGGTCAAGCGAGACTAGGGACAGTCAAGCCATGTTGCCTTGTGCCTTTGCAAGGGCAAGTAAAAGACCCCATCCAAGTGAGGAACATGAGTCGAGATGGTCTCTTCCATACTTACCAATGGCTTCGGTCCTGACGGAAAAATCTAACACAACTACCACTTTTATGAAGGCTAAAGTGACGTTACCCTGTGATGGTGATGTGGTATCCGTTTCTATTGATGCCATCTCGCGAAAAGACGATCGCCTTTCTAGTAACAGTAAACTACATTATTGCTGCAGATAAAATCCCTTTAATATCACCCTTTGATACCATGAGATGCGACTTTTTCAAACTGCAGTATCGCTTATCTTGGCAAATGCCGAGCATTTCTTTACAAACGTTTGAAGAGTGAGTAATGTGGGGAAATTTTTCGCAAATCTTCGGTTATAAAGTAGGAAATGTTTCCAGACATGACATTTCACTCACACAATCAAGAGGCCACAAGATGATGGCCAAGTGACACCCACATGTCGCCATCAAAAGGATGGGCGCCCACCAAAAACGGTCTAGATTCCTCACGTTAAACGTAGGAGGCCAATAAACAACAATACATCATCGTGATTCTTTCTTCTTCTCGTGGCTTAATACCATTCCGTCAACTGTTACAATTTCCAAGGAAATGGTGCAATAGACATCAGAATCGCAGTTGTAAAGTCAAAGAGGTCTGGCATTGCCGGGGTCCAGCTTCTCCTGTTTGTGATGGTCAGCATTGCTGACCACACAGCAGGCTGTTGATATCTTCGATATCGAAGTCCTCACACTGACGCTTTTGATATGATCGTGTTGGCGGAGGTAGATCCCAGTGGCAAAGCCAGGTCTCTTTGGCTTACAACTGCGATTTTGGCATAATAGTGAGGTTTCGCAAATCAGACGAAACACGAAGTAGGCCTACGAAATACGAAATTGGACTTTATTTTCCATGACATAATGTATTTCAGGAGATGGTTGGTACCACAAATATCGCCTGCTGCAAGAGCGTCTTTTAGCGTACGACGTTAGACCGATAGAGTTACGGTGCATATTAAACTTTGAAATTGATCTTTCCTTTTCACTTCGTATCTACGAAGTGGAAATTTAAAAATTCAAGATGCGCCATAGCTCTCTCGGTCTTACATGATATGCTAAAAGATGCACTGGCAGCAGCGATGTTTGTGGTACCAACCATCTCCTGAAATACATTACGTCATGGAAATGAAGTCCAATTTCGTATTTCGTACTTCGTGTTTCGTCAGATTTGCGAAACCTCACTATTGTCAGCGAAACCGCTCCGTCCACGACTCATGGGCCGCGTGTTCGTTTGGTGCGCGAGTTCAACACGACCCACCCCAATAGCAACTCCTGACAATAACTCAACCGAGTGAAATCCATGAGTTGCCGAACGTTTCCACAAAGATGGCGCTCTGTGCTCGGTTACCATGGGGATCTCTCAATCTGTAGCCCTCGGTGATCGAGGGTTGCTTTTCGACCCAGATGGCGGCGATCAATGGAAGAAAGATTGGTGGCTGCATCGACGCAACTTTGAAATCGTGTCGAGTTCTGAGCTGACATGGGTCAATTTGAGTGTGCATGCGAAGTGTTGATATCAGCGTCTTCGGTTAGTGACCCGAGTACGGAACGAACTCGCTCATGCTGAACCGGGATGCAAAGCCTACTAATTCTGATGTAAGAATGCTTTTGATTGGCTCATTCGTACACGCGAGTACCACGTGTGACCAGTGAACACATTTCCTTCTTTATTATGACGTGTTTTTTTATCCAGGCGCTGAAACTGAAGACGATTCTCCGTGGAGACGCCCCGACAAGTCTGATCACGACCGGTATGCTCAAACGAGAGCCCTGGGAACCTCACTGCTTCCACCATGACTTCCCTTATGAGATACACTGTGGGGACTCCTGGGGTAAGAAACTGCAATGTCTAGCCTTGACTCAGAGGTATCCAGGTCTTCGTCTCAGGGTCGACAGACAATAGCGAGGTTTCGCAAATCTGACGAAACACGAAGTACGAAATACGAAAGTCAACTTCACTCCCAGGACCTAATGTATTTCTGGAGATAGTAGCACAAATGTCCCTGGTGCCAGTGCGTCTTTTGGCATATTATGTAAGATCGAGAGAGTTATGATGCGTCCTGAATTTTTAAATTTCCACTTCGTATCTACGAAGTGCAAACGAAAGATAAATTTCAAAGTTTAATATACACCTTAACTCTATCGGTCTAACGTCATACGCTAAAAGACACTCTTGTAGCGGGCGATTTTTGTGGTACCAACCATCTCCTGAAATACATGTACATGTGTAGGCTACATTACGTCATGGAAGTGAAGTCCAATTTCGTATTTCGTACTTCGTGTTTCGTCAGGTTTGCGAAACCTCACTAATGGCTAGCGCAGTCTTTGGCGTAGTTCGTTATGGTAGTGTCCCACTGGCGACTTTTGCCCACGACAAGGGGCGAATCTGAAGACTGCGATATACCCTCGACAAGCTGCGATATTTAGCATTATACGTAGTTTTTGGCGAGTTGTCAATTTGTCGCTGATTCGTCAAACACTCGCAGGCCCAGACGAAGTTTAGTCGTGCTTGGTCGTAGATAAACGTAGATGCTCGTGGTTTCTTTGCACATTACTCGTAGCTAGTCGCAGACTGTCGTAGATAGTCGAGGTTACTCTTCAAGACCTACGATCCTGTACGACTATGTACGACATGGGTGCGACTATATACGAGATAACTTCGACTGA
>NMRB01001859.1:128572-142389 GCA_002633025.1 Notospermus geniculatus | reverse complement strand
GCAGCACTGTATTTGCCGCCATGTTTCAGCATGCGCTGAACTACATGTGGTCGTGTATGGATTTTCCGTCATTTGCTAGGCTATTTGTTTCGAGCAGGAGAACATATGAGGTAAACAATAATGAAAACATGTATAGGTCCCTTTCATATGGGTTTTGTAACTTCTGAAGGTAATCTTCGGTACTTTGTCAGCATTGCCCAGCTGCGGTGTAATAGGAGAAGTGGTCATTGGGTTTAGGGCTGTTTCTGGTGTGTGTCATGTCTGTAAAACTTCTGCGACTAGGACTGGAATACATGTTGTAGAAGATTACAAGTGTATTGCGATGTCAGCAGCGTGGTGTTTGAGAGAAATAAACCAGACAAAGACATCATTCACCGTAAATCCTGTGTTGTTGGAATTCGTATTGTGCTCGACTCAAACTGGGAAAATTCGTGGCTCCCACACATAGAGCTATTTTTACGTGCGTTTAGGGACCGTGCAGAAAAATCAATATGTAAAGCAATCCTAACAATGTTAGGAAAGGGGAGATGGTGTCAAGGCCTTGTTAGGATTGAAATGGTGGTATGAAACATTGATTTTTTGGTGCCCACCAAACTGTCAGGAAGTACCAACAAAACGAACAGCCAGCAATATTTCGACAAATTTAGGAAATGCCAGTTTATTGCTTTTCAAGTACCGGTATCTGATGTAGTACATGTACAGAGATATCGGTTCAATAAAGTATAGTGTTTAGCCTAACATTTTGTCAATGTTTCTTTGTTGCCGGACGTGACATACATGTACAGTACACTACACGATATTTTAATGACTGTTTAAGTCACTGCCAGGGAGGGTTAACAAATAAATTGGTGTCATAAAGCATAACAATTCCAGCAAATAGATATTTCTATGGCGCCTATAGTATGCACAATCCGATACTTAGATATGGTGACATCTGTCTCACGAACCTGTTCATAGTAGGCCTAGCTACAGTACAGTACAGTACAGTACAGTAGGCTCGCGTATACCCCGCCGTCAAATCCAGCACCGATTCCGAAATTTTCTAAGTCCAGAAGAGATGTCGATTTTTACCCTGACAATAGGGCATGGTATGATGGACGCTTTGACAAGGGTAGTAATGAGAGTTGCATTGTGTAGATACACAGAAGAAGTGACCCGCCAGAACGTTTTCATGGTCTAGGCCTTTGCACAGACGATTGTTCCTTGGAGCAGCGGATTATGGACAATGCTGACTGCATTTATTTTAAATGGATTCGGGAATGGCTTCCTTATAATAATAATAATAATAATGTGTGGGCTTATAGTGCCTTTTACATTTAAGTGTCAAGGCACTTCACATTATTACCCAGCCTAATCCAGAAACCTTTCTGTAGAAACCAAGGGCAGCTACAATCAAGCGCACGCATGGACATTTCAGGCCAGTTGAGAGTATACAGAGTGACACAGCCAGGGATTGAACCCGCAACCTTCCGATCACGAGTCCAACGCTCTAACCATTGTGCCACCGCGCTCCCCCAATGTCAAGTAGGATACAGGAAACTTGCGAGGAAAAATGTACGCTACATGTAAGGGCTGATTCATACTCGCTTGCGGACCGTCAAGCGCATGAAACTGATGGCAGGTTTCCACGACGTGAATGTGCACACGCAGTGAAATTGATCATAGTCGGGGCAAAATCCATCCTCGCACCCAGGGTCTTCACAACCAGCTCCCCTACTCGCGCTTGGTTCAGACCCTGGCGACATCCATGCCATTTCGTTGGGGAACAGGCAGAAAGAGTGATCTAATCATTTTGAACCTCAGATGCCTCCATCATTGACGTAATCATCATATCAGACTTGATATTTTCTCCACCACACTCTTATCTGATGGCACAAATCGGCTCCTATAACCAGTTAACACCTGGAGCAATAGAAACAAGTTCTACCCTTTTTATACCCTAGAAATCAAATGAGCTGATTATTTTTGACCTGAGATGTTTGGGTCATGGTGATATCGACGTTCAATATCACGAAATTTGATATTTTGAGATAACTTGCCACATTATCAACTGATCAACATGAAACAAGTCTTAATTTATGCCTGCTTATCCAGGGACAGGACTGTGGTATAATTCTCAGCCTGATGTGTCCGGGTGATTGAGATATCATGAGATTTTGATATTTTCAAACTTGATAATTTGCAATATCTCTGCCCGTGGTTGAGGTAGATACATGATATCACCCACACTTAGGTTATTGAGCATGCCCATTTTGATTATGTAATGACCTTGATGATCAGGTCAAGGTCAAACTTGATAATTTGGAATGTCTCTGTCTGTGGTAGCAGTAGAGGTTTGATAACACCCATATATTAGGTTATTTAGGATGCCAATTTCGATTATGTAATAACCCTGATGATCATAGGTCAAGGTCAAGGTCAAGGTCAGAGGATCAAGCTCAAACTTCCCGAAGAACTGATAAACAATGAAACTCAATGAACAGGTAGTGGATAGTATAACGTATAGTACAGCAGAGACCCCTATTATCGAGAGGTTGAACTATATTCTGGATAGCCCCATTGTTGCCGTTGCTGGTTCTCTAGGTAACGCGCACGCCGCTGTCGTGCTGTGTGGTCAATTCGTAACATCCGTCTGCGTCTGTTCTGTCCCATTATTCCCATGAAAAACATCAAGAAAAATAACATTCTATCATTGTTTAGGTTTGTACAGTCGTCCTCAAATTTATTCATACCCCATGAAAAAGTATGGAAAATATATTTAGAAAATACCTATCAGTTGCACTTGCACGTCTTGGGCTTCATTTAATGACCTTTACTCGAAATGTACACAGATTGAAAAATATTGACCAAATATCACTAAGATATCACAATTTCAAAATATCATGAAAATCCTAACTTTTGAAAATTTCAAGTATTTGATTCGAAATTGATTTCATATCATACTACCTTATCATGGAAACTTTGTGAAGAAAGATTGGCATCAATATACCACTTCGTTTTTGCGGCATAATTTTTTAAAAACTGGTGATTTCGATGCTTTTTTATTCATTTTTTGCCATTTATTGAAATAACTCTCTCATATGATTTAACAAGTCAGAAAAATACTTTGGAATCTTTTTCATTTGACTCTCTGGGTCTGATGGCATTCGATTTTTTTCAAAATTCCTGAAATTATCAAAGTATCAAATTTGAAAATTCAAATGATATTTTGCAATTTCACAAAATCGAAGTGAGATTTTCGAAAACTTTCTTCACTGCAGTTTTTAGAATTGGTCATAGGATGATATGATATCGATTTCGAATCAGATATTTGAACTTTTAAAAAGTTGAGTTTTTCATGATATTTTGAAATTGTGATATCTCTGTGATATTTTGGCCGTATTTTAAAAATCTCTGTACATTCCAATTAAATGTCATTCAATGAAGCCTAAGACGTGCCAGTTCAGCTCATTTGTATTTTTTAAATATTTTTCCTATAATTTTTCATGGGGGTATGAATAAATTTGAGGACGACTGTAGCTCGCATGTTGTTTGCCATGTTTGCATCCATCTTGGAATGACCTTCACCCTATGCACAGTTTTTCTTAACGATCATAGGTGGCGCGCGCAGTTTATTTCGGGTTGAGTGTGACGCGTTTTGTTTCGAATCGAAATCAGTTCAGTTGTAGTGTGACCGGACCGGCGTAACCAAATCGATTTCCGTATTTCGATTTACGGAAACCGATTTCGATTCGCAATAGGTGTGAACGCAGCACTAGTGCTTTCCGGGAGTCCATGGACATGATGTTGTTTTTCCTTTTATGTGCTTCCTCCTATCTGTTCTAACAGTCTCACTCTGTTCCTTTGCTGATCTTTCGGGACAAGGGGGACGAAATGGTTTGGCCGCCAAATCCTACCGTTGTTCTCATTCAGTTTGTCGCATCTAGTCCACATTATGTAGCATTCGTTATTTGACCGTACTTCAGCGTCCCGGCGAGGGGAAAAAGTCGTATTTAGAATCCGAACCGACTGATCGAGCATACCATTCACATGTGGATAAACGGAAGTAACGTTCCCTCCAATGACCGAGGCTACAGCGGACATTGTCACGGCCGATGAATATCCACCATCACGAACCGCTGAAAGGCACACTTCGGAAATGTCGGGCGAGACCAGCGAGACTTCCGTACTTAAGGTGGTGTTAATGTACATGTACCATTCTTGGTGCTGAATCAGTTCAGTGCAGGTCCTTGCTCGTAATTCGGCAGCATTTGTGTCCGTTCCATAGAGGGCAATGAGGAACCGGCGTGCCGTTTATCCCGACAGGTCGGCGCAGCGATCGATGACACCGAACCGACGTCATTGACGTCGTTTTATGTGGTGACGTTGCGTCATGAAAAAATCTGCTGTACATTTTTCTACAGGAAAAAATAAGATAAAGACGTTGCCGTTATCACCATCCTACCTGTTTATTTTAAGAAAAAAGCAAAGAAATTGCAGAAATTTTCATCCGCAACAAGATGGTGTAAATTTTAATGTCATGCGACCGAAAAAATAGGGTTTATTTCACGCCAGAAGTTAATTGAAATGACTGGAAATCACGTTGAAAAAAGAAACTTCGGTCTCATCGATCGCAGCGCCACGTCGTGACGTTAGTTCGTCCGGTTCCTCATTGAAATCGCATTGAACAAACAGTTTCCGTCACCATTACTCTGCAGGGGAATTCTTGTTGGCGAGCCTCCACATTTGTTGAGGTACTCGGAAGCTATCCTGTCGATTCTGCTGAAAGAGAAAATAAATACAATTTACCAATGGGTACTGAATCCAAAATATCAAGCGCATCCTCCCCCATTTTACTCAAGTATATTCCTACAATTTGATGGGCGGGGCGTCAGAGTTCGTCATAATCAAAGAACACATCAGGTGTATCTTCTTTTAGGGGAGCGCGGTGGCATAATGGTTAGGGCTGTGGACTCGTGATCGGAAGGTCGCGGGTTCGATCCCCGGCCGTGCCACCCTGTAACTCTCAACTGGCCTGAAATGTCCATCGTGTGCGCTATATTGTGGCTGCCCGTTGGTTTCTACAGAAAGGTTTCTGAATCATAGGCTGGGGTAATAATGTGTGAAGCGCTTAGAGAGCGTAATACGCTATGAAGCGCTATATAACAACTCACCATTATTCTTTTGCGGACAAATGTCCAAGTAATCTTTGTCTGAAGTTGAGACAGGTCTACAGGCCTGTTAGCCTGACACGCGTATGCTGCAGTGTTAAGCCTAGGTCACACTGTGGCGACTTAGGCGGGCGAATCACCGCGAACTAAAACGAAATGGTCGATGGACCATGAACATACCTCGCTCTGTCATTATAACATTACTCTAGTTTCTTGTTTTTAACACACCTTCATTACAAGTTTCTTGTTTTTAACACACCTTCATTACAAGGTGGTGAGACCGCCTCCATCGTAATATGCATTGAGCATGACAAAGGCCTCTTGGAGTAAAAGGCCAAGGCGGAGATAGGTGAGGTAGGATTGAATTTAGTTGACCGCACGTTGTAATTGATCAGACTATGAATGACTTGTGGTTTGGTAGTTGAATGAAATTGACCACGTTGACTAGATGGCCCGAAAAGGCCTAGACATCTCGAGTGGTGCAGACACCGTGCAGCCCAGCGATTGGTCATCCGTGGTGAATGAACTGAAAGACCCTTTGTGTACGTATTGCGGGGGTGGCGCGTTCAGTGCCCGCCTTGAATATCTAAAAGGTGTGTTAAAAACAAGAAACTAGAGTATGTCCAAAGGTGTGAGCACATGGTCCATGGTTCATTTCATTCTAATTCGCGGGGATTCGCCCTCCAAAGTCGCCACAGTGTGACCTAGGCTTTAGAAACCCTTATAGGAGAGCACATCAGAGGACATTTAGGTACCAACGCCCTGCTTTCTGACCAGCAGCACGGCTTTACTCCCCGCAAGAGCTGCACTACAAATCTCTTGGAGGCTGTGAACAACTGGAACACCTCCTTGGATGCAGGTGACAACGTAGATGTAATTTACCTGGATTATGCAAGGCTTTGACACGGTACGTACACTCCACGAAAGGCTTTTGAGAAAAGTGGCTAATTATGGGGGAGCCCATTATTGGATTGAATTCGCGATTTCTTGTCAAGTCGCTGCCAACAGATTAGAGTGAATGCTTCCATCTCAAAATACAAGCAAGTCAAGATTGGTGTACCCCAGTGAAGTGTGCTCGGTCCACTATTGTTTATTATTGATGGGTAGTTATTATCCCCGGAATGGAATAGTTATTTTTGACGGAACGAAACATGTGCAGTTAGTCTTTGACAAACGTTTATCTCCACCTGTTACCTTGAATATTTCAAATACTACTAGGCCAATTTTTGCACGGTTTGTTTCACATGAAAGTATATCTTGTTGGTCGTATTGCTGCATCAAAACTTTGGAAATATCACAACTATGTAATAGCTCATCAGAAAAAAAACACCTAAAAATCAACATTTTCATTATGTAATTTGTCTGTGACTTTTGTTACAGCTTTGATGGAGTGAAACCTTCCAAAGACTTTGCGATTTGTTTCATCAAAATCTGTTGAGTGGTTGCTGAGATATTTGAGATATTTCACAAAATTCTGCTATCCGTAGACAGAGTTCACCTAAAATCGTAGAAGTATGAAGTTTTAGCATAAACTGGTAAGAAGTTAACTACTCTAAATTCCCACTTACCTGTCCCATTCCTGAACTCGGAAAAAATGACTAAGTCCGAAGTTGAAGATAATAGGGTGGGGGTATGGTCAGAAACGGTAATGTTCTGGATCAATAAAAAGGACTTGTCAATGTACGTACGTTCATGTTTGCCAGGGCATAAGGTCACAGTGGAAAACCTGTGGCGCAACGTGTGTTCAAGGTAATGTTCGTTGGTGCATACGGCCCTAAATGTCCTTAACTGAAGTTAGGTAATCGCTATGTAACCGGTCAAATGCATGAAGAAAGATCCCACAGGACCTACATTGTGCATGCTCTCTTGTGTTATAGTCCAAGATCACTGTTTTTCAAAATATCAACATTTTAATACTTTGAAAAATATGCAATATTTCTGCCCAAATAACGCAAAAATTACCAAAATTTTGTCAACCCATATTCTAAGGGTAGCTTTATCTAATGGCATCAAAATTTCCGGAAAAGCAGGAAAATCTCTAATTATCAATATTTTGATACATGTCATCTCAAATATCTCAGCAACCACTCAACACATTTTGATGAAACAAAGAACCAAATCCTTAGAAAGTTCCACTCTATCAAAACTGCAACAAAAGTAACAAAAATTGCATAATAATTTTTTTTTAAATTTCTTTGCTGATGAGCTATTACAATATTATATTTCCAAATAATTGTATCCAACATTTCGGTGCAAACGTATGAACAAGAAGATACACTTTCATGTGGCCCATTTGGAATATTCAAGGTATCATGTAGAGATAAACTTTTGTCAAAGACTGTACATGTTCCGTTCCGTTAAAAATAACTACTCCGTACAGGTGTAAAGTTTTTCAGTGTTTCCGTGTGTCAGTGTTCGCCCTATTGTTCTGGAAACACTGGCAGATAGATCGACACGTTTCTCTCTGTGTCCTCCATTGTCGAGTCGCGGCTTATTCCGTCAGACAATAGCAGGGGAACACTCACAGATGGGGAACACTGAAAAACGTTACACCTGGGATAATAACTACCCTTATTGGGTAGTTATGTCGGAAATGAGACAATTATCATCCAGGCGGTGGAGATCGATGATGCTGAAAGGAGCCGTCCATCGTCCATCATCCACCGTCCATCGTCCATGTTTTTCCATTCTTGACACTAGAGGGCGTTCCAAATAACACCCTCTAGTATCGATCAGCTATCGCCATGTTGAAAAGAAGTGCAGCGCAGTAATATGTGTAAGGATTCCTTACCATTGTGCAGCGGTCGACCGTTCACTCAATAAGCAAGCGTCGCCATGCGCAGAAGATCTAGTTCACGGTTAATTATACGCCCACAGGAAGGCATAGATAATATTATACAGGCCTGCTTAGGTCAAAATGAGGCTTAGATGCAAGACACAATGAAAATATTTGTAAAGCATAATCATTTTGTGGCAAGATATCTCGAGGTTTTTCGACAGTTATTTTGAGACCAAAGTAGTCCATGGCCGCGTGCATTTTGTTTACCCACGTGACCAAACATCCCCAGATGTTATACGCTTATTCCACTTATAAAGTCAAGGGAAATATACTGTGGTCTCGGAGTTATGCCGGACTGGGGGCGGTCAGGCCTAGCCGTACTTTTAGGGAAGGTATGGCCCAAACAAAAATGATTTGGTATCGGGGCATGTCTCAGGATCATTCATATCCGCCCTCACCACAATTTCAGTCCACAGGCCGAACCCCATATTCCCCAGAACCAATGGGTGGATATGGAGTCGAATCCGGCATAACTCCGACACCACAGTATATTTATTACTATTCACTTCGGAATTGTGACACATCGATTCTAGGGAGAAGCTTAGGCGTGAATGTAGTTGTTTAAGCGCAAGGTTCTGATTTTCGCGGAGTATCACGATTGTGATATGCGAGGCCTGATCACATATCCATCCGCGACCGTAAAAATCAAAATGGCGGATGCCGTTCGATGACAGTGTCGATATTGCGTAGAAATTCGGCACTGTGTACAGTTTGATGTTTTTCGAATACCCTCAATGTCGGGCAGCGCGAACAAACGGGCGAGAGATGAAATTAGGGCCGAATCGGTAGAATGTCGTCTTGGGTAACCCTAAAGTTTACCCAGGACCAACCTGGGTAACCCTAAAAGCTACCCAGGACGATCCTGGGTGAACTTTAGGGCACTAAAGTTTACCCAGTTTGAAATTCGCGCACTTTTTCACCTGCGGTCAAGGTTTAAATTGGTATGGTTTCAATGTAGCAACACACGAAAATTCCTCATCGCACGGTGTCTGTCGTCATGGTCGTGCATGTTGTCCCAACTTCAGGCCTACCTTGTGAGCAACAAAATGTACCTTATAGCTCTCTATCCGGGCTATCTTTATATAACATGTATAACGGACGCCTTGTACATTTGTTGTACCTACTCACCAGCGGTAGCCTACTGGTGCTCATGCCACCACAGCGCCGCTGGCAATTTCCCGCGCCAGTGCATATAAGTTCATCCCGAACTAACCACTGCAGTTTGGGGTCACGTTTTACACCGTCACGCAGTTCGTATTTTCCTTTCACGACCTTAACCATTTTCTTTCTCGACCTTTAGATGTGAACTGACCGTCCCTATAAGATGCGATCGAATTCAAATACATCTGCAAATCCTCCGCAGCAACACGCGCGACGTTATCAGCTGCCATTTTTTGCCGATTTGATGGATTTCGTGCACTGACATATGACTGAAGTGCCGTTTTCAAGATCCTCGACCGCAGGTGAAAAAGTGCGCGAATTCAAACTGGGAAAACTTTAGTGCCCTAAGTTTACCCAGGATCGTCCTGGGTAACTTTTAGGGTTACCAAGGTTGGTCCTGGGTAAACTTTAGGGTTACCCAGGACGACACTTACCGATTCGGCGAAATGAGGGAGGTTGAGATCAGCGACTAATCACGGATCCTTACGTATACGGATAGTATTCTGTACAACGAGGACAAATTTTGTACCAAGTGTACAGTTCGATCCTTCTACGTATCAGGTTCCGTGAAAAGTCGCTGATCTGAACCTCTCTACTGTTTGGTCACCTAACTAAAATAACAGGTGTAACATCTGCCAATATGCCCCGTTTTCCAGTGTTTCCATGTTTGTATTGTAATGACAATAGACAGCTGGAGAGACCATGATTGCTCAATACAGCAGAATGAGTGGGGGGGGGGGGGGGGACNTGTTACACAGACAGCCTGTTGAAATAGACAACACTCCCTTCACTTAGTGGCACAGGTGTGAAAGGGATCCAAGTCCCCCTGGAATCACAGTCCGGTCTTATTTTTCAGCGAGGGATTAGAATATAGAACCTTAAATCTATGCCTATAGAGACCAGGACCATTCGAATATAACCTTACATAAGCGAGCTATTATTTGGAGGACCTGCATTCCTAGGACGCATAGAAACTCCGGTAGCACTAGCGGTGCCATTCTGCCGATAGTGCTGTACATTTTCCCATGCATTTTAACACCGATAGGCTGTCGAAGCACTAGTGGAGTTTCTATGCGGCTACCCCTGGACCATTCGAATATAACCTTACATTAGCGGGCTATTATTTGGAGGACCTGCATTCCTAGGACGCTGATTCCTGTCACACCGGCAGTGGAGAACAGTCGCCTAGTTTATATACAAGTGAACATTAACACCGTTCGTATTCTCATTTTAACAATAAATAGTGTAATAATGTGCGAGGGGCGGGGCTGTAGACACTTCGGCCAGGTTGCACCAGTTTTACTTAAAGGAGCACGGTATTGGATCTCAAATGCGTTTTTTTACTGCCGACGTAGAGGGAGCCACCTAGCGGCAGCAACACGAACTACAAAAATGCACAGCAAAATGTACGTAGTAAATCGGGTCAATTCACCGACAACGTAGTTAGTCCCTGGGTCGGAGAGTGGCGCGGTGGCGCCGGCTGTCGAGAAAAAGTGGCAACACCGTGGTCCTTTAAAGATAATGTATCACGGGTTTTTTCGCGGGCCACGGAGTTATACCCGAGTTATACAAGCAAAAACTTACTTTTATAGCAGTGTAAACTAAGTTTTTAGAGCAAAAACGTAGTTTTTGGAATAAATGGACAAACCGCTTGATATACATGTATGCACACCATGGCCCGGTTGCACCAGCTATGCTCAAAGTTAAGTTTGAGGTTGACTTCAGCTAAGTAGCCTAATATGATTTGCCGTTACAATTTGACATGTTTGAGGTTGAGGACGACCTTGAGGTTAGCCTGAGCGCAAAGTCGACCTTAAGTATGACTGGCGCAACTAGCAAACCAGCACACTTGGTGGTGATTAAAATTTGACATCACCCACTGCCCGTGGGCCTCTTCTTACATTGCGTATTCTCATGTCGGTCTGTCTGTCATTTATTCTCATGTAGGTCGTCTGTCATTGAGTAGGAATACTTTACTTCTTGTATTCTTTGTGTGACCCAGAAACAAATTTATGTCTATGTTTGTTAGGCCTATGATATGCTGCTTCATTGTACCATTCACCATGTTCACTGATAGGAATCCACTATAAGTACACCAAATCAATGAAGTAAGGTCATCTGCATGCAGCCCTGGCCTGGCCACTGATTATCGTCTTTCAAGATGGGAACGAGAAAGGAAAAGTGTTGTAGGATGTTTGCGACAGTGATGGCACTTTTCACCTGGTTTTCCTTGGTAAGATTGCCTAAAAAACATCTTTCTCTGTTAGATCTTGCCGTTAGTTGTGTACCAGAAGATTTTTATCAGGTGGTGATATCTATGGTTCGCGATCACTAAGATCGGGAACCATATTGTTTTTGGTCACGGTGTCTCTGTGCCAGTCTGTGTCCGGTCTGTCACACCTTCATATCTCATCTCCTTGAACATCAACTACAGCTTTGGAAACGAATCCTACCCCTTGGTTTGTCAACATGGGCAATCCAATGCCTTCATCATGATGTACTTGATATTTGGTCTGTCACACTTTTATCTGATGGCATAACTCGGCTCCTTTAACACCTAGAGTAATGAAAATAAGTTCTACCCTTAGGTTTTCATACCCTACGAATCGAATGGACTGATTACATTTGATCTGACATGTTGGGGTCATGGTGATATCGATATCACAAATTTGGTATTTTGAGATAACTTGCCATATTATCAACTGAGCAACATGTAATAAGTCTTAGATCACGCCTGCTTATCCAAGGACTGGACTGTGATAAAATTCCCAGCCTCACGTGTACGGGTGATTGAGATATCATGAGATTTTGATCAAACTAGATAATTTGAAATATCTCTGCGTGTGGTAGAGGTAGAGGCATGATATCATCCATACTTAGGTGACTTATTAAGTGAATTTTGGGCGTCTAGTTCATGGACTAGGTGGCCCGTGTCAGCTTGCAAATTTCAAGTAAAAGCATACTAGTCTTTATTCACATGACCCAATATCAATTACACTCCTTTTTAAATTTCGTTCATTCAGGGTGTGATGCAATCAGTTCCTGGCCCAACACTTCTACAAATCACACAGATTGCGAACTCGAGCATCGACAAAGTAACATACATTTTTGGAGCCCGAGGAATCGGTGAACTTGTGGGCATCTTGTCTTCAGGATTCGTCATGAGAGACCGATACAGGTGGGCAATGTTCGGTGTAACACTAACGTCGTCAGGGATAGCAATGCTACTCGTACCGTGGAGCAGTGGACTGGCAAGAATTCTGATAGCCTTTGCATTAAATGGGTTCGGCATGGGCTATCTAATCTCAGGTAGGACTTCTGGGATTTTCTCCACCCGATGTCACTTTGTACTGATACATGTATGTGTCCTGTGTCAAAATACATGTACACTAAAATGCACTAACTGCCTCCTATGTACTCTTGGTGATGGGAGTTTCAGGGACTCAGAACCATTTTCAACTGAATGTTGAAAATGGTCAGATTTTGACCATCCACGCAAAAAATGCAGAACTATCCGCACTTGCCAATCATACTTTTCGAAAGAGGACCCACCATAGATGTTAATGCTTTGATAAAGGGTCTTAAAATTCTACAAAATACACTGCATCTGAAATGGGAGGAAATCGCATCTCACAGCTTCTAATTTTCAAACTTTTTCTGGGGGAGGTCCCCAGACCCTCCGCAAAACCAGCCCCATCGACGCCGGCAAGGCGCGCGCCGAAGCCCACGTCCGTTTACCTCAGCTGCTTAAAATGCCCCCGCCCCAGCGAAAAAGCTAGCTACAGCCCTGGTAATTACGATTTCCTAATGTGATATTCCTCTTGTTCTCCAGGAACAATCCGCTTTTTGAAGAAGCTCTGGGAGAACCAAAGTGCAGTAACAATATCCCTGGCTAATTCGTTTTGCTTGCTTGGCGGAACACTCATTCCACTGATCGCCTCTCCGTTTCTCCCCCACTACTCGGGACACAACGTGAACGAAACATGGCATAATTGTTCGGTCTTCTTGGTCAATGAAACAATTGATGATGGCAATAAATCCTGTGTAGCTGACGGTGTCGGGTCCAAGGGTTCCCATCCTAATGTAAGCCTTCGGTAGATGAAGATGCTATACGGTCTAGTCATGGGTTTTAACTGCTTAATCGCGTTAGGCCTCGCCGTTAGCTCGTATCTAGCACAGGGACTTGAGGCATGCATGGCAGGGGTGGTGGGTGTTTCCGAGGTCCAAAAGCACCCACGGACAGTGTCCTGACCCCCGGGGTAAAATACCCCAGAAATATGTATATATAATAACAAGGGATCTAAATCCAACTCTCAGGCAGATCGGTGTTTTTAACTTCAAACCTCGCTCACAAGAAAACCCTGACACTTATGAACGGGAAACACAGCTATTTCCACTCAGAAATTCCTCATCTTTCAGAAAAACACAACAGTTTCACCATCAAAGGACCCTAAAGGGCCGAAAATCCCCTTGTTTTCTCGCGAGACACCCCCAAAATCACCAACACGAAAACTTACTGGCAGGACAAAAAGTGAAATTTTCACACTCTTTATGGCTAGATCTCCGCAACCATTCAACCGATCAGGACATTCTATATACCAATGGATAGCTAAAAACATGCACTAAACCACTCACCTGGTGTCAAAAAGATTAATCCAAATATAAAC
>NMRB01001859.1:115659-126141 GCA_002633025.1 Notospermus geniculatus | reverse complement strand
CATCCTCGCACCCAGGGTCTTCACAACCAGCTCCCCTACTCGCGCTTGGTTCAGACCCTGGCGACATCCATGCCATTTCGTTGGGGAACTAGCGGAGTGATCGACTCCGCCGAATCCAGCCAATCACAGTGAAGCTTCTATCCCGTCTTGGTCATACCCCAAATATGGTAGCTGTGAAAATTTCTCGAGTCGCTGACAAACTCGCTGAGTTTCTGATTGTTCCTGAATTAACTTCGCGTCAACATGATTCTCACGGATTATCTTGTCAACGAGGACGTACTGATGGGATCAGAACACGAAGGTATGATCCAGTTCATGTGTTTGGGGCAGCTGTCATTTGGCAGCGTGCATAAATTATGGAATGAGATACAATGCTAGGAGCCTGGTATCCGGTAACTCGTAATACCAGATGTATGTGCAGACGTTGTAGCACTAGGCGCGATATTTGTCCATTACATCGAGTGGCATTTCCCCACTGCTTTGCATGGTTTGTTCGTGAATTACCAATTGGCGAGTACACATGAGGGAATGGCCGTCTTCCCCACCGAAACGGGGTGGATGTCCTCAGGGCATTGAGGGAGGGTACGACCGTAAATGACCTGAGATTCTCAGGATGGGCAAAATCCGGACGGAGTATGAATCAGCCTTAAATCTCAGCCAAAATGTCACGAACAGTTGCTGCTATAGGGCTACTGCTCCGACTCCGATAAGTGTGAAATTTTATTTCGGTACCCTCTATGCGCACTGCCAATTTCGGCCCCATGGGACATAAAATAGGCTTACTGGAAAATGCGGTACAGGCGGAACGGAATCACCCTCGTACCTAATCATGCCGTCCTATCCCAAATGCACTGTATTTATGACCTGGAGTCGCGGATGGTTGGGAGCATTGATTATTCCGTCATACACGTGTTTTCCTAATCATTTATTTTAATTGGCAATTTATCGCGGCCAATGGGGAACCGGAGGAACTAACTTTACGACGGGGCGCTGCGACCGGTGCTTTTTTCCTTAAACGAAGAGATAGGCCCAATGGGCCCCACAATCCTCCGCGGTGATATAAGCTACTCAAGCTTCCGATAATAATCGAAGTTCGGGCATAGACCTGAATGTATGCATAAGGCCTTGCGCAGCATATATCTAGATCGGCGTGCAGGGCATGCAGGGCAATATAGGCCTGCTATGGGCGCCATCATATTAATGTCAGGATGATCATGCTTTATGAATGTTTAAGGTTCTGCACAAGACAGGAGCTAGTAACGACCGCAGAGTCAGAGTTTCTTCGCTAAATAATTCCTACTCCGCGAGAGTAGGGCGGCAATGACAATAACCAGCCTAGTCATCATTACAAAAATAATGGTCGCTCCCTTCGGCGGAACGATTCCGCTTGTTCCGTTCCGTTCCGCTTTTTCCAGTAAGCCCATAAAATATGGACCCCGGATATTTTCTAGCCTGGTACGAATGTCTACCGAGATAACCTCTATGCGTGCACCTTATTTTGGCCCAACTGGGCTTCAAATATGGCGCTTAGCCATGTCGAAAAATTGAGGTTTATTTATCAATAAGTATCTCAATGACGATAGCCGTGTATCTGGCATGTTCTTTCCTGGAGTTAGTTTGTATCTAGATGCCCTCAGCATGTACCACTTACCTGTTCCATTCCTTGAGAGCCAATCAGAAAAGTCCTCGCATACATTAGTAGTCCACTGACATCTGAACTTCGACGCAGAGTTGAAGCCAAGTAAAACATGAATGACATCCCTTTCCCGGTCATAGTTGACACAAACAAGTCCTTCCCTGATGCAAACACATGAATAGTATCCTTCTGATGTGAAGCTAGCGACGAAACGTTGTATTTTCCACAAAATTCTGACTCCAAGCGACATATCAAAGTCCTGAAGCCGCCATGTTTGCTCTGTTGATTCACCTCGAGCCTAGGTGTATTCGGTTACATACACTAAGTATTTCGTGTACTTCGTTCATTGCTCAGTTCCTGGAGGCGAGGTAATAGCTCAGCGAGAGCTCTGACTCGTCTTCCGGGTGGCAGTGAGAGTGGAAATGTGGGTAGTATCAGGCAAGGGTGGATTGAGCGAGAGTAGGAGTGATAGGAACACTTTTCAGTGCAAGATGCTACAACAATGCATTACAAAATGTAGCCTACGCAGTAGATCAGGTCAATTCGCCCCAGGAAATTCACCAATCACGAAGGGGTTGAAAACAGAAAAGGTATCAACATAATAGTTCCTATACTTACCACCTGCAGCCCCGGCACCGGCCAATCAGATTCACGAACGCGATAGGCACGCCCGGTCCTAACATGCAACATGTTAATTATGTGAATTTTCAAGTAAAGTTTAAATGCGACAAATTACTTTTGTTATTGGAAAGTTTTAGCATTATCACGAATTTTATCAGACACTCTAAAATGTAGACGAATTCGATTTTTCACTCTCATTCTGGTTGATGCACAATTTTTAAAAAAGAGGAGAAAACTTCAATAATCCAATATTTGTCGAGTGTTGATTTAATGAAGAGGTGAGGTTATAAACGATTCCTGTGTTGACTGCGTGGATTTGGCAGTGTAATACATGAACGTAAACAGCAGTTTCTGGCAGGACTTCGTGAGAGAGAGAGAGAGACGAAGGGATGGGATAATTCTTTGTGTGAGCAGATATTAGTAAGATACTAGCAAATAATGGCTGATAATTCATAAAGCTAGCAAATTCTTGTACTTCAGGTTAGTAGCCTACATTTACATTGAACCTCGCTGTGCAAATCTTAAGTAAAAGCATTTGCTAACTTTTATGAATACCAGCCAATATCACCCACACGCGAAATACTGGGCGGTATGTTTGCCAACATTTGGATTCGGGAATCGTTCACTAACTGGTAATAGGGAGTTTAAGAAATCAAACGATAAACGTTAACTTTACGACAACGTTACATATATTTTTTGTACCGAAAATGCAATATATAATCTGGTGAATTCGTAGAATAAAAAAAATAACGTTGTCGCAAAGTTAACGTTTATCGTTTGATTTCTTAAACTCCCTTTCGAGAACTCCCGAACTCGTCGGTGTTGTACCTCAAGGCCAGCAGAAGTGTACGCGCCAAGTCTGGAATCAGGCGCTGGTGCTCGAGGAGGGAGGCCTATCGTTCGCCAAATATCAGTAACGTGTGCAGCAGTACACTGCCAACAGAGGCGTTCTTTGCAAATTGCAACGCCTGAGTTGGCAGCTGGTGTGCTGGATGCTTTAGATTTCACAACCTGGTTGATAACTGCGGACATAAAGCATTGAATATGGAATATACGGACGTGACGGAAAATGTTGGTATTGCCATCCGACTTTTTTATTATCATCCGCGCTTTTTTTACAACCTTAGAATTGTTTTTTAAACGTTTGGAGTGTTCCTCATTTTAAATATTTCGACACACGACAAGACAAAAATGAAGCAGCTTTCAGTTTTAATCTACATGTACATGTATATGCTTACTTTTGCGATGCCTTTCTTCTGTGGCGCGTTTTTCAACATAAGTGCGGCTAATCGGAGAAAAGGTGGGTGGAAAACAGTGTTCGTAGAAGAATTATTGACAGCCAAAATATTTTCAGTGCCTACAAGGTATAATTTGCTATTTGAGCTTTCTGACTTCGAACCACAATGAACGCCGATAAGGTGATAATTAGTAATTATTAAGGTGATAATATTACTTAAGGAGTGGACAGGATAATTAATTACATTCTTTATTTCATCAATATCAATTTTCTTTTTCAGCTTACATCGCATTTAAATTTGATGGCAGCGACCGGCATTTATGGTATATAATAATGCTTCGTTTTTGACGGACATCAGTAAATTAACAATGCAGTGTCACCATTAAAGCAGCCACATACATGTATCTCTGAAAATACATGTACATGAAATACATGTAGCATTATTGCCACATCAAAATGGAATGTCATGGTTGTACATGTAATCAGTTTATATGCATGTATCATGTCGTAACCTCCTTCGTAGCACTTTTGCTACAATTTTACCCTCTTTAATTTGGTAGCAATTTCTACTGAATCGGACCATAAATAAGCGAGATAGGCGCATTTTCGTTATTTTTCTTATGACTTCGAAAAAAATTCGTTGCTCTGGGAAGACAATCAAGGAACAGCTATAGAATTGTTGTTGAAAACTGACGGTATTTTCTTTGCATCAAATGTGACCCAATCTGTCAAAAGTAGGCGCAAGTCGCAGGTGATCATCACTGGTCGAATTGAGGCGAACTGTGAAACGTATGGGCGAAGCCCCACTAGTACCATTATCGCCCGCAAGGACCGCCCCTGATCATCTCATACCACTATTATATAGAAATTCCAGCTGTGGAGCTACAGAACAAACCAGACCATCTATTGACGAGCGGTAAACGGTCAAAGGTCGGGTATCGATCGAAAACAACCATAACTTTTTTACAGCCCGTTAGCTACTCTGGTTAATTAATAATTAGCGATTTAATTACGATTCCCTAGTTCTATCAATCTCCAATAGATGGCAGAACAGCGTGGTGTTACTTATGACTCAGCCGCCAGGGAGGCCACTGCGAAGGTGCAGGTCACGGTCATCAGGTCACAATGCAACGACGTGAGAGTTTACGGTCGTCGTAGTTCAATTTTGGTGGACCAACTGACACATGTAAGAACTACCCGGTATTTATGAAAGACTTCGTGTAGTCAACTAAAGCAAGGTTCATTGGCACACGGATCCGATCCGTTTTCAGTCCGTTTGCCCCTAGTTTTCTGGATACGACAACGCTGAAGTCCATTTGATAGATTTTTCACGGACATGAACCGGACCAATTCCGTGTGCCAATGAACCTTGCTTAAGCTGTAAAGGGCGAAAATGCCAGTCTGAATTGGCACGACGAGAGGTTTTCTTTTGGTGCTGGCAAAAGTCATTCATTCATCCATTCACAGTCAACAGTGGTCAATGCATGTCATGCATCATAAATAACAATAATAATACATGAATAAAGTGTTTTTCACATTGAACTGGCCAAAGGTACTTGGCTGACCTCTTGTCACTAAACTGTAATGGCATGATGACAAATAATAATGTTACACAACCCTCGGCAGCCAGTGTCATGGCTGACCAGCTTTGGCTGACAGCATGAAAGAGCTACATGAGGAATATATTGCCTTAGAGAAAGTCAAAAACTCAACCCCACAATGTACAGGGAAAATGTACAGAGCTTGGGGTTGAGATTTCATCAGTCAAGATACAATTTGTTATTGAACCAGCAGGATCAGTGCTAGAAATCTGACACTGATCCTGCTGGTTCAATAACAAATTGTATCTTGACTGATGAAATCTCAACCCCAAGCGCTGTACATTTTTCCTGTACATTGTGGGGTTGAGTTTTTGACTTTCTCTAAGGCAATATATTCCTCATGATAATCTCTTTTCAAGTCAGTGTTGTGCAACACCACTACCTCTTGGTAAATGTGATCTGGTCACATTCCTGAGTTCAACTAAGTACCTTTGGCCAGTTCAATGTGAAAAACACTTTAGGCGATGTATGGCATTGTATGGTGTACATGTGTAGCCCTATCCTACCCTACCAGTCGGTCATGTCGATAGGTGCGAGGCATGTTGCATGCATGCGCATAGGCCTAGGCCTACATATGTAGACATCTAGGCCTAAAAGTGCATTCTGCAGATGGGCTGCTGGCAGGCGATCTGCAGAATGCACGTCACAAACCTCAGGTACAACTATAGCAGTCTAATAATTCATGTTTCTCTTTTTCATCTATATTTCAGAATTTGGCACTTGTTTTCTGTAGGCCCCTAGATGCGATTTGCTTCCTGCAACACATTATTTAGTGCAGATCTTCACAAACTTTCCCAGCTTCAATGCATCAACCTTATACCTGCTTCATCTTCATTTTCCGGTACCACCCACATCTACACACCGTATAGGCCTAAATCTATACCTAGCACCTCTCTTTCACTTCACTGGTCATCAGTTTACATGGTTTTTTCATCTATTGTCACTGCTGTCCACTACTATTGTCAACCCGCAGAAACGTCCGTTCCAGCTGTTGTGTTGCAAGGTCATTAACCTTTTCCTCGTTTGCGACTTGCGCCTACTTTTGCTAGATCGGGTCACAAATAGTGATCCAAGGTATCAGCAGCATGATCGTAACTTCAGGTTGATAGGTGGCGCCAGGTATAACAGGTCAGCAGTATTCGGCCATGTCATGGTCCTCAGTGCTAGAACTGCGGCCTTTTCCCAACTTTCACGTGATATCGTTTATCCTGAAACTTTTTCAATGGTAATCTATGCGGGGAAGATCATGAAGGCTTCGTCCGACTCGGTTTTACCAGCGTCGTTTAACGTATCTCTCATGAAAAATAAGCGACATATTGTGGCGTTAAGGCAAAACTCAGAGGGAATTACGACTCTGTACTCATACACCAAAGACGGAACGAGATGTGATACCTGCGACAAAAACACTTCTATTCCTATTGCCAGATGGCAGTATATAGTCGTAATAGTCAATAAAATGCTGACAGCTCAAATGAAGTATAATGTAAGGATAATTTCAAACGGAGTGGACTTATCTTGTCAAGCAAGTGTGTTTCTTGGCCAGAAAGTCGAACTAAGATCCCATACACACGGCATACTTTGGAGAGGTGTAAAGAGAGCATTTTCACACTTTGCTGTCTTTGACTATGCGTTCACCAGAGAGGATGTTCTTACATTTGATGCAAAGATTGGTAAGGAAAATACTCTCACTGTAATTAAACAAATTCTCCACGCGAAAAGACCCGAGTTATCGCCGCTGCGCGGCGGCGGTTCGGGTCCTTGCGTCTAGTTTTGGGCTGTGGAAATATGATTGAGTGTTAATGTTTTTGCCACCCTGTATACAAAACAAAATCAGGTCATATAAGCCTGGCTGCATGAACGGATTCGCAGACGATCTTGAATTTCTTGGCATAGAAAAAGAAATCAGTGGACCAGCTCAAGCAAGTAGCAGCAGAGAGACTGAAAGTCAACAACTTTTTCATGAAAGAGGCAAGGTTTAATGTCGCAGAAGCCGCGAGGACCAACAAGGGTCTTCGTGGTCATGAGAGCATGGTGAAACAACAAAACCCTAGATTCTTTACCGCGAAGCACTTCAGACGTCGCAGCTTGCTGCGTGCAAGGAGATGCAACATTCCATTCTATTGCCAACCAAACCCTCTGCAGCTGGCGCTGACGTTGTGAATTTTTGGAACGTAGTTAGACGTTGTAAATATAATATGTCAAAATACATGTACATGTACATGTACCATAAAAGTACAAGTTATAATAAAAATGACGAAAATGAAGGCACCTGCGGGGTCTATCAGTCACAAGGAATTGAATGAGACGCGTCTTAGAACGTACCAATGAGCTAATAAGCTGAAACAAAAGACTAGTTGTCGGAACACTTTTCCAAGAAATGTTACATTTTGAAGATCAAACAACATGCGTATCAAGGTCGAGGTTTTTCTATACTTAGTGCACCCCCTTTTGATAGCAATATTTTCAACAGATATAGAGTACTCCGCACGTGAATTCCATGAATGCTGCCAGATTCTCCGAGACAGGGCAGCCATGACACTTGTGGATTTTACTTCCTTGCACTACTTTAATGTACTGAGCGTGTATAGTGTACAATGTACATGTACATGTACATGAAGGGCAGGTCAAGACACCCTCGCCACCCGAGGTTCACTCCTTTGCGAAAATTAACCACAGTAGAGAGTTTTCGCAAAGCCTCCGAAACGCTGACGCGAACGTCTATCCTATTGTTCGATGTTCTCTTGGAGGCATCGAGCAATGTGTTTGGCCTTCGCATTGGCGTTTCGGGGGCTTTGCGAAAACTATTGTTTACTGTGTAGATATACATATATGTACATGTCGATTAAATTATTTTCCTCCTATCCACCTCAAGGAAAAAGATCGGACGGTGAGACATTTACATATTAATTTCATTTTTTTCCGTGTGCTTCTAGCATTAGAGCTCACGGTGTTCTTGGCTGGAAGTCAGACGATACAGAATCTACTGTCCAGGTGTCTCTGACGTATATTCTTGATTTTGGGCACTTGGCTGATGTATTAAGTGTGCATACCCATGTCTTCTCTGTCGACAGCGAAGGTGGGTTTTGTAACACATGACACCATGTCGTGACCATCTCTTGCCCTCACATATCACAATAACGAGCATGATCATTTTATTGTGTACAAACTAATGGGGTACCGGCAGAGAAAAAGGGGGCGCTGACTCTCAACCATGGTAAAACACAATAGTGCAAGCGTTGCGATTGTTCAACGTCATCAGACGTCGTGGATTGATAAAAATTCAAAAGTTTGCAATGGGCCCGGTGGAGTTTCCCTTAAATCTATCTTTCATCCCATTTCATATCTTTTCATACAGAGTTTGTCTTTAAAAAAATGACGTCAGCCTCTTGTGATCGACATCAAACTTTTGTAGCCGTGCTGATATGCATTAGGAGATGTTTACTGGACAAGGCTTGCTGTCGGGTACTGGTCGTATCCCCGAGAAATAAAACCCGCTGTCAGTTATTTTCAAATTTTCAGAAGCCTAAAATTGTGAAATGTTCATTATGCTCATTATGGAGAATGGAGGCCATTGAATGCGATTGAAGAAAGTATACATGTACGTACACTCATGGCCAAAAGTAAATGGACAGCGGTTTATCTTGACTATCTTCAAACCAATGGGGTGGAGAAAATTGGTCCCGACATACAGTTAAATTTTCCTGACTATCTAATGGTATCAGCGTCGAAAAATGCTGCTGAAAGCCGCATTTGACAGAAGGAATTTTGTGAAGGCATGTTTTATGCTATCTTCTTATTTGCACGATTTGATATTGAAAATTTTTATATCACTGTGTTCTAATTCATCGAGGCCTTTCATAATATATCCTGTTATTTCAACTGTTCTGTGTAGAAATATGATTTTGGGGCACTTTTATCAAACTTATGTTTGTTTAATGCATAATCAGTTGTTGCGCATGACGTGTTTATCCAGTAGACGTAAGCCGACACCCTGGTGAATGCGCCCGGGTGATCTTGGGGATTTGCTTTGCTCGTAAACGAGGCAACACCAGTCAGAACCCACGAGTTATTTCCTTTTGGACACATCAGGGGACGCCACTGTCTCCCTGAAAATAAATTGTAAACTGACTGTTGGCTTCGGTGATTTGGCTTGCGATTCCTGAACCTCATAGAACTCGGGCCCGTATTTTAGAATGGTCCCCAACGTAAAGGAGTTCCTCAGGACTGGTGTTCTCATTCCCATTGTTCACATTCTAAAATACGGGCCAAAGTGTCCTTTGGCCGAGCTATATTCGAGACAAGACATCGTACAAATGTCGGAAGACCTCTAAATTTCAGGTTAGCGGTGGCTGACATTTACTAGTTTGGTGTCCTGGGCCCAAATTCATAAAACCTTGCTATGTAACTTAATTGGTTGCTAGTTGTGTACATCGGCCTGTACAAACTGGGCACTTTAGCAGGCAACTAAGCCTGGTAAGGTTTTATGGATTTGGGCCCTGACCGCGATTCCTGTAAAGCTTGTTCCAAGTAATTATTACTACATGTATATTATTTTAGTGATGGTACGTTGACGTTTGCCCCACACCACACATATTTCAATGGGGCGCAGCAGCCATCGTAATTACAGAAGATGTCCGTTTTCGGACTACAGTTATGGAAAATGACCTACCGGGCATATACCCTTCCCTTTCAAGTTGTGCCCTGCACAGATTCTAGTATCAGTAGACACTAAGTAGGTGGTGTACAATTGGTAGGATCACTTCATGGGCTTCTGCAGACACTTTTCCCCCTAAAAAGAAGCATTTTCAGCTGAATGAGGGTAAAGCTTCGTTTTGGAGGGGTAGTTGAGATAGGATGATGGGAAATTCTCGTCTACAGAGATAACGACCGCTGTACCATTTCATTCATGCTATTTTTATGAACTCGGATCTAGGGCCTACGGCTTTGGCCCACTGTGAGCCTTAATTGAGTACACGCCCGTTCGAGAAACAAAATTATGGTTCGTAATAACAATCTTTAGATGAATGGATACCTATGCACAAAATAATGCACGCACAAAATTGAAAAAAATGATATCTTTTTATAACCTAAAGAAACGTATCAAACCAATGTAAATTACATATCCAAAGAAGAAAGCACAAACATTCTGATATAAATATGTGAATTTGGGTTAGCAATAATGTTATTAATTAACTTTTACTTAGACCCTAAAATTTCATCTTCGGGGCGAAATTCTGATTTTTTAAGGTCAGCATTGACTAATTAAGGTCTAAAAATGCCCTGATTCACATTTTCTGGAGTACGTGAAGATTTCACTCAAATTTGAGGCCGGAAAAACGGATATTTTCTTGAGGAACGAAAGTTTTGTCATGACATAGTGGGATGGG
>NMRB01001859.1:92051-105575 GCA_002633025.1 Notospermus geniculatus | reverse complement strand
TCCCGAGTGATCATCCGCGACTTTGCACCCCTAGCGGTGGAATTTGGAACTAAGATGATAGAGTAACGCCCTCTTTTGGGTCTAGTTGAGGTCAAGGTCACTTCAAAGGTCAAGGTCATTCTTTGTGGCGCCCTGTATATTTCAGTGCATGACATCCAATCAAATTCGGCCTCATCAAGATGGTTACCGTGGTTACCATCCTGAGTTGCATCCTCAAACTCAAAATAAAATGTTTTAAAAAACTCCCGCCTTCGTCAAAAGTTGAGAGTGGAAAGATGCTAATCAAACATTTTATTTATATGGCCTTACACATGCGAGGTCTAACTAATCGATCTTGGGAGTTCTCGATTTCTTCATTTCTTGATTTCTCTGTTTACCAATACCCTTGTCATGTGTGTGTGCTGTGGGCTATTAACACTGCTACAGCATGTAATGCATGCATGAAGCATCTGATGCTGGCCCAGAGTAAAGATTCAAGGAATCTGAGTAGATGTGGGGAATTTCCAGGGGTTACTTGAGGGTTATCTTATAGTTACTTTAGAGTTAGCTGAGGTATACCAGGGGCCGTATTCTAGAAGCTTCCTTAAGTGTAAGGTCGACCTTAATCTTTTGTATTCTACCCTGCAAACAATAGCTAAAGGTCGACCTTACACTTGAGGAAGCTTCTAGAATACGGCCCTAAGAGTTTACTCAGAGTTTACCTGTATCTGGGGTAAAGAGCTCAGGTTAACTCAAAGTAAACTCAAAGTTAACTCAATCCACTTTTACTCAATACTTGACCTCACCCAATGCAATGAGCTTTACATTGCTGAAACCTTCAGGAGAAGGCCTTTATTACGACGAACTTCGACCGGCTTGCATTAGCATTCGGAGGCGCCAGCTTCTCTCGACGTCACCGTGATTTCTGGCCTTGGTTCTCATGAGGAGGACATTCCTTGGTTCTGATGAGGGCATTCCTTGGTTCTCATGTGGGCATTCCTTGATTGTTGGGGTCATTCCTATTCGTTCTCATGACATGAGGGCATTCCAATATTGCTTCTCATTTTTGGAGGTTTCATTCGACGTGGATTATTTCTAATATGAACGTCTTAGCTTGAACGTTCGAGGTAAGATTGTTCATATCGAAGGTGATGGTCAAGTTACCCTCGGGTGAGCCCCTTGGAAATGTCGGTGGTAAGCCAAGTCACCCCGCCATGCACAAGATGTGCATTTAGAGATAAGTGATTGTTGTTGTAGCGTACCGATAGACCCGAATTCTTTTGAGTCAGACGGCTGGAATCCAACTCAGATTGCGACGAAAATCGAGCTCCAATTGTGGCCCATCATTTAGTTGCTGTGGGTGGAATTGTCTGAAGTCTCCCGCAGTTTCAAACCGCTCTCCACTACGTTACCCGCGCTCTGCAACTGCTTAACCCTTTCGGGCCCGAACGATGTTGAAAAGTGTACATTTTGTAATATGAATCTCTGATGTCTACAAAAACGCGCCTACATGTAGCTCCCTAAAATTGCAACCAAAACTGGTATCGATCGGTCCACTGGTTACGAATCTACGTCAGTTTGAATGTGCAAGGGTGTATGGTACAGGCCACACTCGCCGATCGGCGAGTTTGGGCGCGAAAGGATTATGGGACAACGGTATACGATCTCTATTAAAATGGGTAATTGGACTGCCGACGTAGAGGGAGCCACCTAGCTGCAGCAATATGAACTACAAAAATCCATTACAGAATGTACGGAGAAATCGGGTCCATTCGCCGACAACGTAGTCCATGTAGTTAGTCCCTTGATGTGGAGAGTGGCACGGTGACGCCGGCTGTCGAGAAAAAGTGGCAATAGAGGAATCCCACTGACGTCATCAAGTCATGTGACTGGCCGTCAAAATGACGCAAACTGGCGTCAATAGGGTGCTACACGTGGATTGACGTTCCGCCTGACGCGACGAGACACCACACGAAATAACGTCATCGCGTCATCGTGACGTTCCTTCAGGAAACACGTGGTCAATTTGACGGCCAACGTGGCCTTGATGACGTCACGTGGGAAACTTCTATACCGGACTCCTTTAAGTTGAGGCGGTCCTCAAACTATCACTAATAGACGGCGTTAGCCGTCAGAATCGGGGAATCCCAGCTGCTGGGAATCTGCCGCGAGTGTGAAGATACAGAGTATATTTTGTGCACATATCTTACCCAATTAACCGGCGGCGTCGGTTAAATCCTGAATGATGGCTCATGATTGGATCTGTCGTCAAACAGCGCCGTCTATTGATGATCCGTCGCATTTTGCACCAATCATGCCAGTGTTATGTGGGTCTATACCTATGGCCAACACTGCGGCGAGTGTAGAAATTGCCAGGAAATTTCAAGTCACGATTGAATATACATATACCTGCACTTCCTCTGTTAGAAGCTGGCGTAAAGGATTTTGAATATAATCTTCTTGACCAGCTTCCAGCCAGGAGGAGCGTGCAGGAATTCCTTCCATGGCCGCGATCCAAGATGGCGGCAATATAGGTACAATCGCCATTTGTAGAAATAAAATTAGTCTCGCGCAACCAGCCCCTCGTTCATACTCCGAAGTCGTCAGACCGACGGTCTGGCATGGAACGCAATTCTCATTGTAGTGACTTCATTTCGATGATTCGAAATGAGGTCAGCTTCGCTGATTGGCTAGTCACTACCAATGCGTCATGGATCTCAAAAGTTGATGACGTAGGCCGCAGGAGGAATATGCCTGCGCCCAGAGAACTTGAAGCGTGAAAATTAGCAAGGTGAATCGGCTCAGTTTGTGTTGTCTAGTCAATTTAGTGTCTTGCATAGGAATTTCAGGCAAGTATTATTTCAGGCAAGGAAATTATACTATAAAAAATGTGGTACGCCTAACAGCAAGGGCTACAAAATACTGTAGTTTTACTCGCATGCTGCATGCTTTTTCCCTTGATTGTGCATTGTGCTACGTCATCGGCGGTAGATTGACTTGTAAAACCATCATGGCGAACAAAGTAACCATATGGACCAGACTCTAAAATTGGAAATTTATTGGAACTTGCAAGAGTCTGTTGGCACGAGAATAAAAATAAAATCAAGCCAGGGCAGATTTGGTCTCTAGCAAAACCCCACTGCATGGGATGACGATGGGCCACGGTCACTAACTCAGGAATCGGGGAAGAGAGCCGAGCCGAACCCGTGTCGTGAAATACCGAAATTCGATTCAGAGCAGATACGTGAAAAAATTCCAACTGTAGGCCTACACTTACCATTTTGCGAAACCAACTGCATACCATTCATGGTTTACCCTCGTGATAAGTTGGTCTATATAGGTAGGATGCATGGCATAATTTAACTCAAGTATAATCAGTAGTCTCCGTCACCCAGCCGATGTTTCGAATCTGGGGATCCGCAAAGTGTGTAGCAGTTCTGCGGAACAAAATGGCTGGCTGCGCGAGACTAATAACAAACGCGTTTATTGGCAAAGCTTATTTTGACAAAAATATTGGCTCATATTTGAGAAGCCTCCTTAACTCTAAGGTCGACTTTGAGCTTTTGTATTCTGCCCTGGAAACACTGAATAGCTAGAGGTAAACCTTAAGGACACCGCACACTAGCGATTTTTTCGAGCGATTTTGTAGGCGACCGGCCTTGCGACCACAGAAGCGACTGAACATTTTTCAGATTTTTTAGTTTTTGTTGACTTGTTTGCGACAAATGCTTCTTTGGAAGATCAGTGATGTCGTGGACGACATCATTGATCGACCGCAAAGGTAATTACGGCAGGCGACGTAGTAGTCGCATCGGTAGTCGCCCCCATTTTAGTCGCCAGTGTGCGGAGCCCTTTAGAGTTAAGGAAGCTTCTAAAATACCAATCTCGTTCCAATCGCCGTTAGTTCCGTTCTGCATTTTATGATGGCTCCACTAACGTCTCTGGAACCAATACTTGGCCGGTTTCACAAGAATCTTGTGAAAACATTTATTCGCCCATTTTATACCAAAATATTGAGAACAGTATTTAGCTAGACTTAAAACAAAGACACAAAGCCAAAAAGTTGTGGAAAAGAGCAAAAGACCTCGCTAGAATAAAATATTATTCTTGGAAGTATTTTACGAGAAAGGCGGTGATTCGGCTCGGTGTTCCGTCTGAATCCTGCCACGTTTTAGATGCCACTGAATCTATGAACCAATGGGAAGGCGTATATCGGAGAGCACGTGTATTTGCGGTTTATTGTAAACATCATGTGTGCCCTCGCTTCAACCATCATTTCGTGAGATTTTCATTAATCAGTAGGTTTTGCCTTGTACAATCTAAATGGATACTAGTATTATATTCGAAACACACGTGGATGAATGGACGACACAGGTAAGTTTATTAAGCCCCGATAAGCTCGAATTCGAACATCTACGCGTCTGAATTCGAACATCTACGCGTCTGTACATTTTTGTACACAGCGATGCACGGGGTAAAAGTGACTCGATAAAACATTCATTTTCAACCCCTAAATCACATTTTTTTTCTGTTGTTATAGAAGTTACTAATCTAAGAGGGCTAACACATGTCGATTCAGTTGTTGACATGTACAGAAAACCATTATTTCGGTGTGTTTTGTTGACGTCGTCTGCTCAATCCTCCGCGCAAATAGCACCGGTTTAGGTGCAGTGTCACTATATCGGCAGAATGGAGATAGGTGGCGCTGTGAGGAGTTTGCTAAAATACGGTCCAATGGCGATGATGGAAAAGTCATGGACGGTGTAACATAGCTGAGTGTTTCTGTAGCTCAGTCTTCCCCAACAATAGACGCGGCGTAGAATGGTTATTGTTGGGTTAGTTGCCGCTTAATCCCTCAGGAGGGAAACAATAAGAAAAACACAGACATACGGGGAACACTGATCGACGTTACAACGGCACTCGAAGTCCGTCACATATAGGTATTCATTGAAAAGCTTCTGTAAGTGCTTTCCAGGGAATACTTTTGTGGTAGGATTTCTGTATGATTTTAGCATTTGAAATCTTTCGGTTAGTAAAACAATTTTTACAAAAACCTGGCATAAAGAAGTACACATGTATTTATCTCGGAAGCTGCTGATTTTCTGCGGCCCATCAGACGGCATGACATCTTCACCTCTCTTAGCTGTCTTTTTCGAGCTTCATTTTGATACTGGAGAGATGAACTCCAGGGCCAGCGGGTCCGCCATTCAATGTGGAATATTCTGTTTGCTTCAGACCGAATGTCAAGGCTATTTCGTTGTTTTGGAAAGCCCAGGTAATGCCTGTCAATTTCAAGAAGAAATAAGGCCCTGTATTGCACCAGCAAGAATAGGAAATCAACATTGGGTGAGAAAGGTAGTTTGAAGTTTCAAAACGTTTTCTAAATCTTTATCCTTACAAACTTTCACTCGGAATAACGCCGCCCACGATTCAGTTCACAAAATGTTGGCTTATTCGTGTCGAAAGG
This sequence comes from Notospermus geniculatus, assembly GCA_002633025.1. Taxonomy (NCBI): domain Eukaryota; kingdom Metazoa; phylum Nemertea; class Pilidiophora; order Heteronemertea; family Lineidae; genus Notospermus; species Notospermus geniculatus. Next base: position 100,129 of record NMRB01001859.1, on the reverse strand, counting down.
TTGAAAAATATGAATTTGTTTTCGTGTAGACACAGAAAGCCAAGTAAGTTTCCGGGTATTCGCACCAAACGAAAAATGCTTTGACTGAAATACCGGTTACCTTAATGACATCCAAGACTGAACCCTTTGCTCGCCTCGAGGACAGGGGACCAGTCTAGTGACGTACCAGGTGGCGCGCCAGGCATTTCGGTGATGACGTCATAACATTGACAGAGCTGTCATTTGGTCACGTGCCTGGATTTGACCAATCAGCGCGAGGTTGCATTGTAAAAGTAGATCTTTAAAAAAGCTGTTTTCTCCATTTATCATAGTTGGGAAAACGCAGTTTAAAATATTCTGTCCGACACAAAAATAATTGAGAGAAGAATAATTTTCAAGTTTTGAGAAAGTGTGATAGTGACCATATCATAAACCTGTCTTCCAGTGGTGTAAATGTATTACTTCGCCGATTTGGAGTGACTGCATTGAAATATCGTGCGAAATAACCCCTCATATTTTCGATACCCCCAAACCGTGAAATTACCATGGTCAACCCACAACGAAAACTTTATGGTTTGAAGCATTAGGTTAGGGTTATGTTGTGTCCGAACCGTTCCTTCCAACGAAGGTCTGGGACCAATCTGTGAGCACAGGCGTGTCGCCATTTTTATAATGGTAAATGCATTGGCCATGCATTACAGGTGCGTGACCATTTGTGAAGTGTCGATGTATCATTCCTTTAGTCTGCACCACACGACGAGGGCACAGCTGTCGAGAAAAGTGTTGATGGGAGTTATTCCCTGCAGACAAGTCGGCATGGAGAAAACGCGGAATTCCGGCGAGACATAATGGGCCGAATTCATAAAAACTAGCATTTGCTCTTTCTGGGCTTTTTCTTGAAGAGGTATTTATAAAATTTCGCTTTTGCTTCATAGAACAAGCAACTCCCTATAAGAATTAGCAGAAGCTTTGTCTTGCGAGCATTTGCTTCATCAGAGAGAAAATCTTGCTTGGCTTTATAAGAAAAGGTCATTAGGTTAAGCAATTGATTATGAATATGTTTGTGAGCAAATTCTTTGGCTTATGCATATCCTTGACAAGCAAAAGCTTGACCTTGGGGCTTTGGCTTGTAAGCTTTTGCTATGTTTTATAAATTCGGCCCAATATGCTGGTCGGCAGTTTATACAGTACTATTAACTGGTGTGAAACTTGTCACGTGGATCATCCCCTCCCGTCCCCTCCACTTATCTCCTATCATTGGCACTAGCCTAGATACGAGGTAGCACTAGCCTAGATACGAGGTAGCAAGGTGGTTGGGCTACAGAAACAATGCCGCTGTGGCCGCATTCCAACTGCTTTGCTTGGCCTTGTTATTTCATTATTATTATACCGGTACCCTACATGTGTTAAGGCCAGTGTATAGTTTATTCCATTGTTAAAAGCTATAATTGCAGTTTCGGATTCTTGGCGGATTTCCGTGGAATTCGCGTTTTCTCCATGCCGCAGACAAAAGTGGACCTGATTGTCGCCAGGCGATGATGAAATGGTCCATGGACCATGTGCTCACCTGTTGAATGTGAATATACCAGAAGAACAAATGACATATATGTTAAATCGAAATGTCAAATTCAGAACTTTCTAGCTGCAGTTGTTAATGAGCTATGGGCCAATGCCCAATTTTTAAGATTGCCACCTGGCAGCCATATTTGAAGTCCGATCAGAGCGAAATTCGCTGTAGACATAGAGGGCACCTAGATACATCTCGACACCAAATTTGAACACTCCTGGCGAAGTAGCCACGAAACGTGCCACCCAACAGTGAAATTTCGAACTTTCACCCCATGACCTTGAAAAGTAGGTCAAATAAAAAACCTGGGTGATACATCATGTATCCTCATCAGATTTGCTGAGGATCCCATGAACGGTTAAGCGAAATAGCACTTCAAAGGGTTTCGGTTTTGCCCCGTGGTTCCCAAGCCGGGAATCAAATTGGACCGAAATTTGTTGTCCGAGGTAATCTGACCAAGGGGCACATTTGTACCAAGTGTGGTGTCAATTACGAAACGTGCCCTGCTAACGGACTACGACGGACGACGGACACCGCCTGACGACTATAGTTCACAGGCTAAAAATCGCCTGTTGCATCCTCGTGTACGGTAAGCTTTGTAATATTCCGATGGAATGCTTTTACTTTATCAATCGCAACAGCCGGGTGTGTTCAAACAAAGAAGAGTTGTTGAAATCCAAGGTGACATGGGTTTTATTCTGACACTAGAACATATCAGGGTTCTACCCGGTGTAAAATATAGCTTTCTTCAAGAAGACGACTGGACTTATTTTCCTCGTTCACGTGCGGCGTTGATAGACAATCATTATTTCGATGAGAATGGCAATATACTCATTTTTAATTTTGAACCATCTGGTGTCTTCAGCATTGCAGTATTCGAAAAGAGCAGCATGTATGAGAACTTTTCAAACGTGTTACGTACAAAACAGGGATTCACACGAAGTAAAAACGCATATCTCCTTGGGAGCCAGTTTGTTGCTTTAGACGCCCTTGTATGCGTCGGTTGTAAGATGTCGATGGACAGCAGTCATAGAGTAGGCAAAGTATTAAATATTTATGCTGGTACCTTTGTCATCAGGAAGGGTTGTTCAACCATATATAGTAGGCCGACATGGCCTTTAGAGGTGAAGAAGAGAACAGATTCGCGCTTACGGTTCGTTCTCAAAGTTCCCGCTTTGGTAACCGACCGTTACCAAATTTTCAGCGACGGCCAACATCGTCTAATCGCCTGGCCGAAATCAGCCCAGGGCAAACACACAAAGAGGGGATTGGTTGCAAAGATTTATTTTTGAAAACGTAGTCTGCTCAATCATAATTGCAAGTATGAAATACCGGCGTGAAGGAAAAAGGTGTCCGCTGGCGAAAGTGTCCTTCGGACTCTATCTCCTGGGTGAAAGTTAATGGACCGAATTTATAAAACATAGCAAAGGCTTACAAGCTAAAGCCCCAAGACCAAGCTTTTGCTTGTCAAGGAGAAGCACAAGCCAAAGATTTTGCTCACAAACATATTCATAACCAATTGCTTATCATAATGACCTTTTCTTATAAAGCCAAGCAAGATTTTCTATCTGATGAAGCTAATGCTTGCAAGACAAAACTTCTGCTAATTCTTATAGGGAGTTGCTTGTTCTATGAAGCAAAAGCGAAATTTTATAGATACCTCTTCAAGAAAAAGCCCAGAAAAAGCAAATGCTAGTTTTTATGAATTCGGCCCAGTGTCCTAGGATATCTTTTACTGGGAAAAAGTGTCCGTCGGACATTAACTCCTTGGGAATCTTTGTCCCCAAACCGGGAATAAAAGTCCAATGCGGATATCTTTTCCAAGGTAAAATTGTCCGACAAAACAAGTTTAACTACCGATTACACGATTTCAATTTTATTTCGATAAGCCAACAGCTACACAGACCTTCACTTTTTTCTGTACAATTTTAATGCGGCCCCGTTTACCGCGCTTTTAATTGGGACCCCTTTCATGTCTGCAAGCAAGTAGCCAGACTTAAGCACGGTCCGAATCTTGTAGGGGCCAACCCACGGTACCTCTTTTTTCCGCCTTTGCGGTCACTTCGCCTCAGATTTTTCTTTAGAACGGTTGTGCCTACGGGGAACTCCTGAAAATAGAATGATGACTGAAATCACTCAATTATTTTAAAATAAGCTTACTACAAAGTCAGTTCGGAGAACGCAATGGACGATCAACCACGTTCGATGTGGGCATTCCTGGGCAAGGCACATAATTTTGATGGGAATACAGTGTACTGTCACCCACCATGCGCGCATTGATTTCTCTCGAAAAAGGCGGGGGGGGGGGGTTATTTGATGCTGCTTGACCAAGTCAGTAATTTTTCTCCGCTTTGGCGGTCGCGTCCAATCTGATGAAGTAAATATCTTATGCGAGAATAATGGGTTCCATGTAAGTGGGGTACACCAAGTTTCTTGGGGTTCTATTAGTTCCTCGTTGTTGGTTGGCTAATTGGGATTTTGTACACTAACTTGTTGACGCCTGCTCCGTCGGTAGTATAATCGGTAGTATTATGCCCGTTCCGTCACCCAAGAGGCGGCGCTTGCAATATGGAGGAAATATTTAACCTACATGTACCTTCTGTTGGTTCCTCCTCCCATCGTAGTTGCCTTTTTGCTTGGTCTGGGCTTTACCGATATTGTCCAGCACCTTCTGCCCGATGACCTTCTTCATTTTTGAAGCCTTCGTCACCATACGGTCTGCGATTGCTTTGAGGGGCACATCGTCATCGTCTGACGAGTTCTCTTCATCGGCACTACCTGGGACCTCCTGTCGGATGGTGGCCTCCCTAGCAAATCAGTCTATTAAAATCCGTTAGGGAGATGAAATCTGATGCTGCGCGTTGAGATGAAAACACAAAATGACATTTGTTTAAAGGATCCGTCGCCGACGGGTACTTTACGAGTAATACACATAACAACGGCCGACAACTTACGCACCAATGACGCAATTTCAAGAGCTCGTTCGTTGAATGAGTTTTTTTCTTGCAATGAGTTTTTTTCTTGCAATGACGTCCTTGGCGCGTATGTTGCAGGCCGTTGCTATGCGTTTCACTCGTAAATTACCCGACGGATTTTTGAAAAATCGACATTGGTGGCTTCAACTCAACGTCCTGCTTCAAATTTCACCTCTTTTAGGAGAATTGCCTCTTCACACTCCCCTTTAATATTTGAAAATGCTATGAGGTCTTGCTTGCATCATAATGTCCTGGTGATCATAACAGCCATGAAGGAACACACAGAGGACAATGAGGTTTTGATGTCATTCGAATTAAATATACATAACTTTTAATCCCCAGCTATACAAATGTATTTCAAATATCACGCAATGTGGCTTGTGTAGGGATCTAGCATTCTAGCGTTAATACGTAGCATACCTGCCGTACATTAGCATGAAAGGCGTGTAGCCAGTACTGGCATGTTTAGCACTATTGTATGCAAACACACATTCTTGTAGTTGGTCATCCCACGGCCGTTCCTCACTCTTTATCTTAAGCAGCATGTTCTCTAGCGTTTGGTTAAAACGCTCTGGAATAAAACAAATTATGAAAAAACGCATAATCAGACGGAAACTTGTGAATAACACGAAATCCAGCTTGCTTGAAATTTGCGAAGTCAAAATGTCTAAGCCCGGTGGTCGAGTGGTTAGCGCGCTCGACTACCAAACTGTACAATGGGTCGGCGCGGGTTCGACTCCGGGCGAAGGCATGTACATGTACAAAAGTTTGTGAAACATTAATGCAGGGTCCGTCGGATGGGACTAAAAGCCGTGGTCCCTTGTACCTGAGTGTCTATGCCAGGGCAAGTAAAAGACCCCACACAGGTGGACAGTAGCCTGTCGTGGACTCCATACATCCGGCAAAAATCCAACAGGGTTACGACGCCGGTAATGATGACATAGAATAAAACCCCTTAATTTTTTTCTGCATGGTGATTGGCGTTGACTCAAAATGCAACGAGCTAAAAAATAATGTTGGAATAAGCTAACCTGTAAGGCCATTACACTGCGGATAATATGCGGATGTTCTTCTGTGATCTATTGAGAGGATACTTGTGATCTCATCCGTAACTTTGCTGTTGAACTCTCTCCCTTGATCTGATATTATTTTCAAAGGGAATCCGAAGCTAAAAGACAAAAAGTACCAATACCGGTAACTAATTAAGCACAAACCTAAAGTATCAGATTTATGCGTGCCAAAACATAATAATTGAAAAAAATGTAATTATACAGACTCATTTTTAAATTTCCTTTTAACTGTTCAACATTTTATAAGATCAATAGAGGGAACCTAGAAAATATAACCATATGACACACTTGAGGTCAAAAACCGGACTTCAAGCAGAGTTATCATTGGCTTAATAGGAGTTCACATCAAAGTATGAAGCGTGCTGTTCAGTAAGAAAGGAGGGAGGTAGTTTTGTTGCCTACTTACGTTGTAAATAACTCGAAGAGGATTCGTGCCACTACGATTGTTTCCTTTGTTTTCATAGGATTTGCCTGTGCCCATCTAGAGTAATAACACGTTACGGTGCATGCATATTTGTTTCCAGACGGTGTCTCTTCCAAGGGGCCGATCAGATCCATCCCAATCTGAAATAATGAATGATAGTCTGTAATGATAGAACGGTAAAAATCAGACGGGACTTCAGGCTGGACCCCNAAAAAAAAACGTATTTGGTGCCAACTCTTTTACGTTCTGCCGCAAGTTGAAATATGAGGAGTTCCCTTCTGAAAACAAGGACGCATTCATGGTCAGCTTTGTCCCTTCTGAACATCCCGCAATTTAGATATAAAAAGTAAAAGCATTTTCTGATTTGGTATTATGGGGTATTCTCATTTGGATGCAATATCAAGAAATTCTTGATATTACATCCAAATGAGAATACCTACTTGCTGGAAAATGCATGACAAACTTTCTCTGGAGGATTGTTGGGCAATCATCCTTACCGTTCTCCAGGCCTCCGCTACTTTCACGGGGTTGGGGCGCAGCTCAGGGGCGACCATCTTCTCCTTCCTATTTACCCGCTGACACCTGTCACAGTTCTTAATGAATTGTCTCACATCATCAACGAGGGTTGGCCACCACCCTTTTGAAGAAATTTTCCCCAGCGTTTTGTCGCGTCCAAAATGCCCTCCTGTGGAAAACATGTTGATATTGTACGTATCGTCAACCAAGTCGAGACCAAGAGAAGGGGGGGGGGTTGTCTCGCTTAAGGGCTCCGCACACTGGCGACGAGAATGGGGGCGACTACCGATGCGACTACTACGTCGCCTGCAATAATTACCTTTGAGGTCGACCAGTGATGTCATCCACGACATCACTGATCTTCCAAAGAAGCATTTGTCGCAAACGAGTCAACAAAAACCAAAAAAAACTAGAAATATGTTCAGTCGCCTCTGTGGTCGCACGGGCGGTCGCCTAGAAAAAAAATCGCTCGAAAAATCGCCAGTCTGCGGTGCCCTTAACATACGGGCGCGATCAAAGGATTTGATATTGGTAAACAGTGCTCACAACCTGTAAGTGGGCTCAAAACCAGTCTCCATGTTGAATGCCTCATAACAAACGAGATATGGATTTAAAACATGTAATTTCAGAAATGCCCATTGAAAGAATTACGGACAAAAAACGACGTAAAGCCTACGAAAGCAAGGTTCATTGGCACACGGATCCGATCCGTTTCCAGTCCGTTTGCCCCTAGTTTTCCGGATACGACAACGCTGAAGTCCATTTGATAGATTTTTTGCGTACCAATTCCGTGTGCCAATGAACCTTGCTTTAGTATATCCTACCTATTGCGGATGAATGGGTGAGATGAAAAATTATCTCTTTCTCTTCTCGTCCCTGACAACGTCTCTCCAAATTCTGTCTACGGCAGCATCTTGTGCTTCATCATCGTTAATTTCAGGGATGGTTACTTTTTTCATTTGACTGTACCACAATTTTCCTTTTACCAGCTAACAACGGACAGAAGAGAACAAAATGAATTAAATATTCGGTGTTAAAGTGGTCCTAAACCGCCAAGCAAAAGTTGGCACCCGATCATTTTCACCGCCCACGAAAATGGAACTTCCGATTTCCGCTCCTGGCTTCTGAGCATGCGCAGTACGCTACCTTCACTGAGTTTGTCAATCGTGCAAACCGCACAGCAGACAGGATGCCGAAGAAAGAAGTGAAAGAAGGGAAAGGGCGGCCTTTAAAGGTAGCAAATGCCGACCAGCAGCTGTGGATTGTCCACAGACATTATCGAAGTGGCTCATAATAAAGAAAGAACTCCGTTTTAAGACGATGAGGAGGTTGTTTGTATGTATGGCATCATTAACATATTGCCGGACTGCGGATCTCGCCGCCGTGCCGGTGTAACGTCAGCGAATTCTGGGGCTCCTTCCGAGAAAAGACCAACTTGCCTGGCATACCGGCTGACATCGTCATCAATGGTGTCACTCGTGTCGGATTGAACACTCTTCATGCTCTTAGGCGTGAATGTATCCTCTAAAACTCCCCTGAATCGAGGA
>NMRB01001859.1:55299-73241 GCA_002633025.1 Notospermus geniculatus | reverse complement strand
GGACCCCCCCCCCCCCCCCCAGCCCACGGACTAACAGAGATGACAATTATCCACCACATCCATCCTGGGGAAGGTACATCTTCTGTCTTCAACAAGCAAATAATGACACGATCCGTTTTTTGTCATGAAGTCAATTATTTTCCTTTTTGTTGAAGTTGAAATTGGTTTATTGATGAACAATACTTTCTTGTGTGTTAACTCTGGAAATGACAATGTGACTGTATAGTGCACACCAGGTTTTAACTTGAAGGAAGTTAAAGAAGAAAGTTACTTGAAGAAATTGCCCAGAGAAACTAATGCTTGGAAGTTGTTCTTTATGGCCCACTAGTATCAACCATGAAAACCGTTTAAAAATTCCAAAGGGCTGGGCAGAAATTAAGGGTTGTTACAAGTTCGGCATAACTCTGAAACTACTGGTTCGATTCGCTCAAACCAAGGGACATGACATCATACGTGGAATCAACGGTTGAATGGTTGGAAAAACGACCCTCATGTCATGATCCTAACAACATTCAAACCGAAGGTAATTCAAGTGAAATACAGTCGTGCTTAAATATAGCCCCGATCGGCAAGTTTTGCGCATCCCATGCATAATATAGAGATGGGTCATTTCTCCCAAAATATACAATATTTGTTTTCCACACAACCATGTCCAGATTGGCTGATTTTCTTGCTGGATATTAGGGCTTGTATGTTCACCCAAAATTGATATTTCCTTTCTCGTGACTGAATAATTTCGTTCGGACAAGTACAGACGAGTTCGAGCTAAACCTCGACTGGTGCACAATACATGTACCTATGAAAATGTTGATGGTTGTGGGGATGACGAAAGGTGGGGCATTGCTGGCTCCTTCAGGGTATCAGCTGTGGAACAACACACATCTGCCATGTCTGTGGGCGACTCTAAGGAACAATGATCACGATCTTTTTGAGCGGCATAATTCATTTTAATAGTTTCAATTAATGGAACATGAGGGAAAAATCGGTCTCTGGATCNCCCCTCAGGCGGAGTAGATGGGACCTTCCCGTGGAGGAGCTAGTAATGTGGGACTGGGAGGGCAAGGAGATGCAAAGTTGACATTTCCGACCTCTCTTTGGTCCTTTCCCTGAGCAAGGGTCACAGGTGGGCTTGGCACGTTGGATCTCCTGTGTGGGAACCTTGGCTCTTACCAGCACATCACGAAGGTTTTTGGGTCTCCGGAATGCAATAAGGGGTGGCTCAGGGCAGCATTCCTTCATTGATGGGTTCAAATGAAGAATACGAAGGAAACGGCGTGTGATTGCAGTAATGTCTGGCAGTCAAATGCACCACCATCAATCAGTATGCACCACCATCAATCAGTACGTCGGACAGACAACATGTTTCCGTCAAAGGATGAACAACCATAAGTCCAACGTCAGATTAGGGAAAGAGGATCGTGATCGTGACTGCTCGATACTCTATGCCCACTTTAAGTTGCCAGGACATTCTGTCACGGACGTGTTGTTCACCATCCTCGAGACATGTCCATGGGGATATGGTCCGCGGACCATTATTCCCAGGGACGTTTGTCCATCGGACTTCCTTTCCTAGATGTGATAGTCCGGCAGACTATTGACCCTGGTCGTTCTTCTCACATGAAGACAAATGATACTTCTGTAGTATCTGATGATGGACATTAGTGTTCATGTGGCATTTTGATTTCAAATGTCCCCAATGAAATTTAGACATGATTTATGAACATGTGTACATGTACATGTATTTCAGTTGGAGGGGAGATCTTTGGTACCGAGTAGTCAAAGTTCAAAAAGGCCCATCCATATTCATGTAGCATTGAAAACATCCGACAACGGAACATGTACTAGCGAAAACAATGCGTTTGGCAGCCATGTTGGAAGAACAACAATAGTAAACTTCTATTGCTGTCCTCCAATGGCTGCCCATTGCAAAGACTCTATAGGACATTCATCACTGGGAACCGCCCCAGGTACCATAGTCCACCCCGGACAATTATTCCTGGTGCCAGGACTGTGATACCCAGTGATGATAGTCCGCCGGACTATGGTCCCTAGTGTTGGATGACCCCCGGACTATAATAACTGGGACTTATAGTCCCCGGACTATACCGTCAGGGGACTATATCATCTACTACACCGGTACATGGAATACTTTGAATCATTGATAACTTATGCAGCGGTCAATGTAAACCCTGACCCCCCCCCCCTGTTCAGGGGTCACCACTAAATTAGTGCCGAAAAAGTGTCGAGTTCTGAGCGCTCAATTTTTTTCTTATCGTCGTATCTCTGTCGACCCAAAAAATAGATAATGTCGAATTCCTGGCGTTTACTTCAATTGCTAAAAGAAATGACTAAAAAAAGTAAAAGATTATAGTGACAAAAGCTGGTGAATACCTGACGATTTCATTTGAGGGCCTGGGTGAATGGGGGGGGGGGGGTACAGGGTTTACAGTGACCGCTGCATTACTGCCTATAATTTGAATTTCACCGAGACTCCGGAAGTATCCCAGTTTCATATACAAAAAGGCCATGTTGGAGATTCATGGGTATCGGTACAATGGGGTACCTGCAAACAAAAAGGAGGCGCTGGTCATCAACCTGTTCAAAACGCAAGTGCGCATGCTTTGCGATTGTTGAACTAACCTGGTTCCCTGGGCTCCTACCGACTTCAGGAGCCCAGGTATCCACAACCGTCTATAAATAGCAGTGACGTCATCACTGGGAAAGCCGTGTCCAAAAGCGAAGTGCAAAACAGATGTATATGTGTGTAATTACCTGTCAGAAATGACTTCTCTGCTGCACGTTGTCAACAATGTCTGTAGAAAATGTACTCACAATCGATAACTCAAATGTATCGTCGATATACTTGTAGTTTTCCATGATTTTAATGTCTGAACTGGCCCAAAGCGAAGACGCCATCTTTAAATTTGAAATTTGACTCTGTATGCGATTCATTCCGGCACTCGATTCACTCCAAAATTAGTCAGAGCTTAACCGTTAATTATAAATTTCAATTTCCACTTTATTAGAAATGTTACAACTATTCTAAAACGTGCTAATGATAACAAATTTTTTATATCCCAATCAACCTGATTTACACGACGTTTAATCGACGCTGAGAATCAACGGCTTCCCACCTGCCGGAATTCCGGCAGGTAGTCTGAGTAGCGGATACCTGGGCTCCGACACGAATCGTCAGCCAGCGCCACCGTCGGACGCCCAGGGAACCAGGTTATTGTTGAACGTCATCAGGCGTCGTGCGTCACTCTGACGTTACAAAAAACTGCGTCATTCACAACCCATGACGTCGGTCATTGGCTTGTTGTTTACCCCAGATTAGTTAACTTTATCGATTAAATTCATCATGTTCCCGCTGACATTTCTGCCGAAAAGCAATAAGATATATTTTAGCAATTCTGTACCTAATGATAGAAAAGTAAAGTTAATGAAGAAATTGAGTCCAATGTTTTAGATATATTTGGCCTAGAAACAGGGTGTGCGATTTAGAATTAATATTGGAAAATAACGTTAGCCTCATTTTCAATGACGCAGTTCTGACCAGGCTGATAGTCAGCGCCGCATCGCGGATTAGGGTTGCCGGTACCTCATAAGTTTCAAACATGATGAATTTGCCAATGTTTCGCATGTGATACATGTACCTCTGTTCATTCACAAGTGTCCAAGTAACGGAAGTAAATTCGTGTCCCCTTTTCCTTTCAGTTCCACCAAAAACTCCCGTGTTGTCGGGTTTTGAACCTGCTGCCATCGGATCAAATCGTGAACTCGTCTGTGATGCAGATCAACCTGGGGCAGGAACAATCACATACAAATGGTATAAGTATTCAACGGACAGTGCGGGTGTAGAGGACTGGGAGAGTAAAGGACCTATCCCCTGCGAAACGAATTTTAGTTGAGATGGATATTATTGGAAATTACTGGAATTTCCAGCTCGAAGCTGGCATAAGGTGACACTTATAATATTTAGAAAATTTCATGGAAAAGGCACATCTGGTAATAGGTGGTACAAACTGGAACTTTNATGCTAGCTTTTTCCACCTTGCTGGCATTTTCTGGCACCACCAATACCAAAATACTGCGAAACTCCAGCCCTGGCATTTTCTGGAATTTCCAGCTATTTCCAATCTTCTGTCAAGGAAAAATCAATTGGAATTAAATGGAAAATCCCAGCTTAAGCTAGGAATTTCCAGTTTGATTTCACAGGGGATTGGTACAAGTCAGAAGTTTATCTTTAATCCAGTGACGGAACAGCGTACGTTTCACCATGACAAGAATGGTCTGCGAGAGTTGGTGAGAGGGAAGTACAAGTGCCGAGCGAGTAATCCTGCGGGAACACGAGACAGCGAGTGGGGAGATCTGTATGTGTATAAACCATGTAAGTTCGATGTTAATCATAATTTGACTATTTGGCTCGAAATGTAGGAGTAAGAAAATGATCTTTCACATGACAACATATCAACATATGAAAACAAAACGGTTGCCTCATTACGTGTTTATCAAGGCTATCGTAAGTTACGTGAGTGAATTTCAGATTGAGTTTGTCATGTCTATTTCAGGTTCTCTGTACACCGTCAGCGTCTCTGCATCAAAACCTGCCGTTGGGAGCACATTTGCCGTCAACTGTTACATCCCGAATCCAAGTGGATACACTGTGACGTGGACGAAAAGGAGCGATGTGTCATCTGGTGCTAATGAGATCGCAAGAGCAAACCGCGTTGGATGTCGCACTCCACTCAACTCACGCCATAGCTGGAGTAGTTGCAGTCGTGCGAGCTCCACATCAAGAACCTTCAACGTTCAAGTTACTAATGCTCAGACTTCAGATTCTGGTTATTGGATATGTACGGATGCAGGTCTAAGCTGTGGAAGCAATCCAGTCAATATATTAGTCCGAGGTATTCATCCACCATGGTGTAGTGTCTCGGGTCTCTGGCTAGTGGTTAGGAGGTCCTAGGTTCGAACCCCACTTGGCATGAGACTTTTGCCAAGTCTCTTTAGCTCCGTTTAAGCTGGTCGCGGAAAAAGCAATCCGTGCTCAGACGGGTCCCGGTGTAACGTCTCCGAGTGTTCCCCATATATGAGTGTTCCACTCCTGACTTGACAATATGGGACACACAGAGAAACATGTCGATCTGTCTGCCAGTGTTTCCCAAACAATAAGGGGGACACACTGACCCACAGAAACACTTGCAGATAACACCAGCCCACTTGGTCATCTGGCAATCTGCCCCGTTTACAATGGAAGCGAGCCAAGTTAGCCGGGGTCTGTCTGTGCCACGAGCTCTACAGTCAGTTCAGTCGATCGGAGGTAAGAAAATCAAACGACAACAACAACAACAACAAAATGGACGCCTAGGCCTACATGCAAAAATTCCCACTAATGACGTCATTCATAATTCGCGCATGTGCAGAACACAATTTTGCCATTTTTACACACAGCAGTATTATCCCCCAACCGATCCGTGATCGGACCGGTCCGAGACCACCACCAACTGGCGGTCCCAGCACGGTTCGGTTTGGAGCCATTCCTGGCAGGCTTGTCCCGTTTACACTTAATGGAGTGAGAAATAAAAGTGGAAAATAAGAAGTGGGACATTTTGGAAGTTTGGGTGAATGTTCCAATTTCGCCAATTTGGAGAATTTTTTTCCCCATTTTGAGAAATATTGCCGGAAAAATCATACAAAATGTCATTCGGTTTAAGAAAATTTCCCAAAATGGGAAATAAATTTCCCCCCCAATTTGAGAAATTGAAAAATTCCTGCAAAATTTCGACATTTCCTACTTCTTATTTTCCACTTTTATTTCTTACTCCCTTACTTGCTTTGTTTTTTTGGCGATTCGTGCTAGGACCGGTGTCATAGAATGATATGCCCCCCGATATAGGATGCCCTGCGGGCATCCTATATCGGCCTTCGGCCGATACTGTTGATATAGGATGCCCGCAGGGCATCCCATATCGGGGGGCATGTCCTTCTATGACAACTATCACGTCCTGAGGTGCCCCCGTCTGGGAAATGCCCGCATGTCATATTTCAAAGGTATAATAACAATAGGCCTGTGCGCTGTGCGCTAGGCTTTCGTCGCTTTTCACCGTGAGAAAACTGTGGTCGGCCAGTTCGCCTCCTTGGCGCAGTTGACTAATGCACTTGTTTCTTCTCTTTGAGACACTCACAGACTCTAGGTATAGTGGATCGAATCTGCGTTGGGTTGTTGCATTTATTCCATTATTTGTTTGTTTGTTTATACTATATGCATACTTATACTGATAAAGTACCATTTCATTTCATTTGCAGTGTAAATTGAACTACCGTGAAAAAAAATGACAAAAAAATGACAGCGGGAGCTTTTGGGCGGTCGGACGGGGATGAACTTTTTTAAATTTTTTTGGTGGGCCTGAGGGGAAGCTGCTGTTGTACATTTTTATATTGCTTGGATCCAGACCCCTCTGAGAAAAGCAATAAAGACACCACACCTCCAGTTCACTGTTTTTATGGCCCAATGTAATCACTTTGCTTTATAGAAACAGAAAATGAGCGAAGTCCCAAGAATTACAGCTTAATTACATTACCTAATAACAAACGTCAGCTTGCCCCTAATGGCAGCAATACACTAGTTGACCAGTCATGACAATGGGGTTTGCTTATACAAGTCGTGAAAAACGGTCTTACATAATAGCATGGTATATAATCCCTGTGCAGAGGTAGCCCACAGTATTTGCACTCCGTGCTGTCAACCCGTGCACAATGGACAACTCGGACCTCCATGCTGTACAGCAATATCTCAAGAAAAAGGTGTATCCGAAAGGGTATAGTAGAACACAAAAACGGGAGTTGAGGCGTAGGGCGACAAACAACTTTACAATCAGGGAGGATGGCGTCTTAATGTATAGCTCAAAGGGAAAGTTCGGGCAGAAGCAGCGCCGTGAAGCTGTACTCACGCAGGAACAGAGAATCGAGATCCTTCGAGGACTGCATACCTCTTCTATGCGTAACGTTACTGAATTCCCCACTTTTTTGAAAAAATGTGATCAAGATTTATTTCCCACCCAGAAGTGAGCCTATGATGGACACGCTGACAGGTGGACGTTCAGCACATGACGTCATTACAGAGTGTCAAAGACAGTTGGTTGTAAAAGCACTCGCCTGTCCTAACCCTAACCCACCCCTCACCTTGTCCTTAACCACATGTCGCTGGAGACTAACTGCTCAGTGACAGATGGTAGGTTGTACAGTAGTGAGCAATGGCTCATCAGGCCGAGTGATGAACGACTCATTTGAGGTACTACAGTACTGCATTGTATTACTCTACAACGTTCACTGGTCAGCTCTCCAGCCCTTACGAAAATGTGACACGCGTAACAGACATTCACGTGATAATTTTGTGTTAGTCAGCACTATCAATCAATGTTTGCTTCTTCACCAGGTGGCCATCTTGGCATGACCAAGACTAGAAACAAGGTATCAAAACGATTCTACTGGCCGAACATGAACTCTGATATCAATGAGTTTGTCGCATCTTGTGAGCAATGCATGTTCGTCAACAAGAGAAGTAAGATTGCGGGTACGCCACCACTACACCCTATTCCTGTCACAGTCCCAGAACCTTGGTATCAGGTACGTAGGCCTACTCTCAGTATAGCAGTCTACTAGTCTGTTTGATGGAGCTGGCAAAACCATGTCACATATTCAGAGTCATTGGTTAAGAATTACAACTGAACTTTGAATTGCAGAACCAAGTGCTATTACATATGTCCCATTTCAGATTGGCATAGATCTGATTGGTCCAATGCCAGAGACTAAGAGTGGTGCAAAATATATATGCACAATAACTGACTACTTCTCTAAATGGCCAGAGGCGGAGCCACATAAAGACAAAAAAGCGGAAGGTGTGGCAAAAGTTCTGTATCTGAAGATAATGTGTCGGTAAGTGTCATTAATCTCATTATTTTCCAACTTGAAATAATTGCCAAAATTGCTAGCAGCATCATTAAAAGAAGATTACATGTATTAAAATCCATGGACATCACCAAACGTAGTTTTATTCCTGGCGTCGGTGAGCGATACCTTGTCCTTGTTTGACAGTCTGTAACGTCTTCCTTCCTGCTTGTCTTTATCTTCGTATCCGCGTCCTTTTTGCGGTAATAACCGCCCATACAATGTATTCAATGTACTCTGTGAAAGATTCTGTACGATATTATCGTATGTTAAACATTGGCAGTAATTTTCAGACACGGGTGTCCACAGGTCATAATAAGTGACCAAGGACGCGAATTCTGCAATGAAGTAGTGGATACACTAATTGCCGACATGAAGGGAAAACATCGAGTAACATCTAGCTATCATCCCCAAACCAACGGCCAAACCGAAAGGTTCAACCAAACACTAGAAAATATGTTACTGAAATTTTGCCACGACCATCAAACAGATTGGGATTGCTACCTCGAAAGTTGCCTGTTTGCCTATCGGACGTCAAACTCCTCCGCAGTGCCGTCGCATTCCGCATTTTCTGATGCTCCAATTACGACACTGCACCCAGGTGCCTTAGTGCTTTGCAAAATCGAGCATGCGATATTATTTCCCTTCCCCGCAAAAAATCTCCTGAATAAAGTCAAAATCAATAAACAGCTGCATGTTTTGTAACCACCCACTCAAGTTTTTGAACTGATAGCGATGATAGTTAGTCACAACAAAGAAATCACGATGGAACTATTTTCGCGCATGATCATCGAAAAGAAGTGATTTTCCTCGATTTTCCGGCTGCATCGCATGAGCCTGGGTCCTGTTCTATACATAACCCAAACGGTCAACCAATCAGATAAAAGTAGGTTGACGAAACGTTCGGTGTACGTGCCCATGAAACATTTCCATTCCAGTCGGCATGTATTGGAATAAAGGATCCTCCGCTGAAATAGTCCGGACCTGGGGGCAGTGTCGTAATAAAGCATTACGGCACTGTGGAGGAGTTTGATCGGACGTCTGTACATACTACGACGAAATATACTCCCTTTTACCTTGAGTTTGGAAGGTAATGACAAAGAGCTACTGCACGGAACATTTTCGGATTAAATTAGTCATCATTAAATGCTTACCATTAAAAATTGACCTTCGAATTATTACAGGGAAGCACGCTTAATCGAAGAGGCTGCTGGAAGTAAATGCGCAGAACCAACCACAGAGGACTACACTGCTAAGACGAGGACACTTGCAGAATTTCGGTCTGCCGTCGGAAACAGTGTCCTCACAAACATCAAGGAGGCACAGAAGGTTCACAAAGTTCATTTTGACAAGAAACACCAGATCTCAAAGGTAAAAAAATGCATTTTTTCAATTAAATGTATAATTCAGTTTAAAATTACAGTAGCAAGTGATGTCAAACCCAAATATCAGAATGTGTTACACTAGGGCCGAATCGGTAGATGTCGTCCTGGGTAACCCTAAAGTTTACCCAGGACCAACCTGGGTAACCCTAAAAGTTACCCAGGACGATCCTGGGTAAACTTTAGTGTACTAAAGTTTGCCCAGATTGAAATTCGCGCGATACAGGTGCCCATGCCTCCACAGCGCCGACGTAGCATTTATTATCAATGCAGTAGTAGTTTATTACGCAGGTCTGTCAGATAGTCTAATGTAGGCCTACATCGATTACTCCGAATCGGAGTACTCAACAAGCTGTTGCGTTGCGTTGCGCCGCTGGCAATTTCCCGCGCCAGTGCATACGGGAAACTCCCACTTACCACATCGTCTCTTCTGCGTGGATAAAATTTTCTAAGTCCGAATTTTCCCTATTTCTATAGGGGATGTGGGTGGTAACTGGAATGCTCATAATAGAGTTGTCGCTGAAAAGGTCGGTTCCATGTCCCCATGACTGAGTGCTATACCGTAGGACATGTCAAAAGCATGAATAACTATGGTCTGGTCAGTGAATACCAACTATGACACAACTTGTTGGCGTAGTGTTATTCGCCGTTCTGCATGCCTGTGTTGGGTAATTATTAAGAAATGTGACAATGAGCCTGCGTTTACTTTAATCTATACGCCAACATGTGCTGTAGTCAAGCGCAGGTAGAGCATGCATGAATGGAAAGGTGTCCTTAGGCCTACAACAGAAACTTTGTACAACATCACGTTTTAGTACTGCTGTCAGTCTGGTCAATTTCTAAGTCAGCAGGTTTGTTTGAGGCCCTCAATGAAAAAGGAACACCGCAACAGAGGAAAACCTGTAAAAAATTCCTTGATCAAGTTCGGTCTGCTTGTGTGAGTTTTGAAGTGTAACATCTGTGAACGTTTTTGTAGCTCAGTGTTCCCCAACAAGAGACGCGGCCTAGAATGGTTATTATTGGGTTAGTTGCCGCTTAATCTGTCAGGAGGGAAACAATAAGAAAAAAAAGAAATACGGAGAACACTGATGGACGTTACAGCGGGCGTTCATTCCATCGTCCACAGGGCTGAAAACAATTCTAAACCCTCCGTTTTTCTCAACTACAAAGTAATTTTACCCAACTTTAATGACAATTTTGGTGAATTGACGATAAAACATTAAGGGCAAGCCGATGTTGTGAATTTTTGGAGCATTGGAAATAAAACATGTCAAAATACCATAAAAGTACATGTACAAGTTGTGTGACGAAAATGAAGGCACCTGCGGGGTCTATCAGTCGAAAGGAATTGAATGAGACGGGTCTTAGAATGCACTAATTAGCTAATAAGCTGAAACAAAAGACTAGTTGTCGGAACACTTTCCCAAGAAATGATACATTTTGAAGGTCAAACACCTTGCTTATCATAAAGTTCGAGGTTTTTGCTCCCCAGTCCACCCCTTTTGGTAGCAATATTTACGACTGTCACAGATATAGAGTACTGGTACTCCACAAGGGAATTCCATGAATGGTGCCAATTAGTCCAAAACAGGGCGGCCATATTGGATCTGGATTTTACTTCCTGGTTCTCTTCTAATATACTGAGCATGTATGGTGTCTATGAAGTGCTGGTCAAGACACCCTTGCCACCCCAGGTTCTATGGGTTTGCGACATTGCTGCCACTCCCTGAGTGTGTCATTTACATGCTTCTTCTCTGAGAAAATTGTACTGTTTTTCATGTGTGGTGAATTTCTTTGTTATTGATTATGTAATGAAATTAAGCTGTAATTCTTGGGACTTTGCTCATTTTCTGTTTCTATAAAGTACAGTGATCACATTGGACCATAAAAACAGTCAATTGGAGGTGTCTTTATTGCTTTTCTCATAGAGGCCTCAATTCAAGCAATATGAAAATGTCAAACAACGCCTTGCCCTTAATTTCGGCATCTTCAATTCAACCAACTAACACCCCGAGCTGCCGTATGACTTCAGGACCACCAGAATGGTGCACTATTTAGAAATATGGGCGCCAGTCATCTCTGATGTTCCCAGTTAGATTCCGAGTCGGAGCTAGTATTCAATGTGATAGACAGGGCAACTCTCTTTAACACCGTAGGTTTCCACTGGAGTTCTGGTTTCCTCCTGCATTACAACAAATACAAGAGCCAATAATGAGCCAAGGTAGCATGGAGCTCAATGGTTCTCGACTCAATATTCTACGCTTCAGTATCGCGATTCTCTCCCATGTCAGGCCAATCATAGGATTTAACGGTGGAATATCAAAGGCTCTAAAGGGATGTACAACCACCAGGAAAAAATCCTATTCTGCACTGACGGCTAATAACCTCAGCTTGCATTCACCTCTTTTGTTGTAGCTCTAGGCCCAATGCACAGCTGACCGAAATGCACCATGTTCACGCTCATATTGTATTGACGAAAACCATATCGCCTACAATACAGTGGCCCAAACCCAAAGTTATGGTGCAGGACGTCGTGGTGGGCAATACCCATAACCTATGACAATAAGGCTCTTACATTCAACACCACCTCTCCCGCTAACAATAGTGACCAAAATTAAACTTAGAAAATTTTAGGCCTGGATGAAACGATGTGGTAAGTGGGAGTTTCCCGTAAGTTCATCCCGAACTAGCCACTGCAGTTTGACGTCACGTTTACCCCTTCAAACAATTCGTATTTTCCTTTCACGAACTTAACCAGTTTCTTTTTGATTTCTCGACCTTTAGATGTGAACTAACCGTCCCTATAAGATGCGATTGAATTCAAATACATCTGCAAATCCTCCGCAGCTACACGAGTGACGTTATCAGCTGCCATTTTTGCCGATTTGATGGATTTCGTTCACTGATGTATGACCAAGTGCCGTTTTCAAGATCCTCGACCGCAGGTGTAAAAGTGCGAGAATTTCAAACTGGGTAAACTTTAGTACACTAAAGTTTACCCAGGGTCGTCCTGGGTAACTTTTAGGGTTACCCAGGTTGGTCCTGGGTAAAGTTTAGGGTTACCCAGGACGACATCTACCGATTCGGCTACACTAGGATGTTGTTTGAAAGGTAACTTGAATAAATTCATTCGTTTCTTCCACAGCCTTTCAACGTAGGGGACCTAGTACTCAAAAGGAATGACAAACGTGACGACAGAAAGGGCGGCAAATTAGATGCATTGCCATGGAACGGCCCATACAAAATAGTTGATTTTATAGCAAACCGAGGAGTATACAGACTTGAGAATCAAAGAACAAAGAAACAACTGAAGTGAAGACCATGGTCAATGGGACGAAACTTAAAATCTATTCCAGGTGAGTATATTCCGTGTAGTTTGAGACTATAGGCATCCTAACCAACGAGTCTTCTCCTCTAAAGCAGCTTTTCGTGATACCAAGTTTGGACTTTGGCGGTTCCAGCCGTTGATAACAGCAGCACATGGTATATCGCATTGTTATGAAACCTTCTGTCAAAGAAAGATTTCAGAAGGACAAAACAACGAAATCATTATGCTGAGGAATGGCATTATCTGTGCTGCTAATTTCGTGGCTACATCCATGACATTTGCAGCACAGATACTACCAACTGTGAAGTCAACGCCATGATACTGTTTTGACGTACACATACATGTATTTACTTAACGCCTTTCAGATCACAACCTGCTGCAGCGGAAGGCCATGCCCCTGACACTGAGGCTGAGCAGGAGAGCGGTAATAACCAGGATGAAGCAACGCAACAGCTTGTTGAGTACTCCGATTCGGAGTAATCGATGTAGGCCTACATTAGACTATCTGACAGACCTGCGTAATAAACTACTACTGCATTGATAATAAATGCTACGTCGGTGTTGTTTTTTAATGGACTACATAGAAGGGAAGTCGGCATTTCCTTTCAATGGAATTTAAAAACCTTTCCGTGACCAGTTGCCCCTGGGACCCCTAAATCACCCGATAATTGCTCGCGGGCGAGGAACAAGAAATTAATACTGTATAAAAAAAGAAAACAATACATTTTTAATTGCTGCATACTGCAAAATGATGGACGAGATGTATATCACAGTGAAATATTTTTATGAAATGGTAGCCTACGTTTTAGTGTACATGTAAGTATGCACATGGTACATGTATAGGCTACACAAACAACTGGAATAAATGCAACAACCCAACGCAGATTCGATCCACTATACCTAGAGTCTGTGAGTGTCTGAAAGAGAAGAAACAAGTGCATTAGTCAACTGCGCCAAGGAGGCGAACTGGCCGACCACAGTTTTCTCACGGTGAAAAGCGACGAAAGCCTAGCGCACAGCGCACAGGCCTATTGTTATTATACCTTTGAAATATGGCATGGGGGGGCATTTCCTTTCAATAGAATTTAAAAATCTTTCCGTGACCAGTTGCCCTTGGGAGGCATCTCATATCATGACTCAGTAAAATCAGATGCCCCGGGGGCATCTCATAACAGGAAAAATCCGATATAAGATGCCCGGTGGGACATCAAATGGTGGGGGCATTAGATTCTTTGACACCGGTCCGAGCACGGTTATTTTTCCTCAGTGTAAACAGGGGTTTTGCCTTACTTGGCTCTAACCCCACTCAGGGGGTGTAAAATATGGTTAGAGGACAAATCGTCCCCGGACAATAGGAGCTGTCAGCGAGTTGACCACTAGGTGTCACTAGGGCCCAATTCAATGCATCTAGCGGACCCAGTCATTATCGATCGAGCAGCGATCATAATATTTCCTGTACATTTGGTCCGCTAAGACTGTGCTGCCTTCTGTTAGCAATATGCGCGGCTGACTGCTCCTATTCGTGCCCAAACAATTCGTCCCTGGACAATTCGTCCCCTAGGACAATTCGTAAAATAGGTAGCAAGCTAGCAGTAGTTTATGTAAATGTCTACATGTTTGTTGGTAGCAGCCGGACTGTGATACCGTACTTCCCAAAAAGTGGAGCATGATCTGGATTTCTCAGGCCTAAAGCTAGGAAACTTTCAGTGAAAATGAAAATGGATGAAAATGAAAGGTATTTAAAGTGCCAAAATCCACAGAGACGTGATCGGTGACACTGTGTAGAAACTATGATGGTCTGCTGTAGCGAGCAAAGAGAATGGCTTTGAGGTGGCGAGCAAAAACAGTTGTGCTTTCAATCTTTCTGATGTTGGCTGGGAGTTGATTCCATAGCCTGGGGGCAACACACTGGAAAGCTCTGTCACCATAAGACAAAACCCTCCCCCTTTGCTCAACCAACAGCAGGCCATCAGATGACCGGAGATTGCGTGCCGGACGGTAAACATGTAGAAGTTCTTGAAGATATGGAGGTGCCGTACCATGGATACATTTATGACAGAGCAGAAGTATCTTGTATTCGATACGCTCAGGAATTCTTAACCAATGGAGCTCATCCAAGACAGGAGTGATATGGTCGAACTTAGCAGTCCTACTGATGAGCCTGGCTGCTGCGTTCTGAACTCGCTGTAATCTATCAGTAGAACATACAGGGAGACCAGCTAATAGTACTTGTTGCTTTCCCTTTCAGACCCACCAGGCAAGCCTCAGATCACCGGATTTCCTTCTACACCAGTGTTGGTTGGGACACACCTGAACCTGAAGTGTGTGGCCTCACCACCTGGTGATACATATGACTGGTACAAGGATAATACCAAGCTGACGACATCTTCAAGTTATGACTTGAAGAAGGAGAGTGCTGGGGTCTATAAATGTGTGGCAAGAAGTGCAGGAGGGTCGGCGACCAGCAGTGATAACACACTCATTGTTTACTGTAAGTACATGTATACTCTGCACACAAATAAAAGCCCCTCTGTATTGCATTTTACGCTATTTTCAAAGTGTAAAGAGTGTGTTGGTAGAGGTCTCATAGCCTCGTGAAGTCCCCCTGTTTAAAATGTTTGACTGATACGTACTTCGAAGAATCAAGACCTTGTTTTCAATACACTTTGAAAGACTGCATGCAGAGCTGTAATGTAGGCTGTTAAGAGAGAGCGTAGTACACTTTACACTAACTTCGGAGGACGTAGGCACATCCAATACGTACATGAGAACTACTTTACACTCTTAGCCGAAAAGGTTCTTTGGTGCTACACCAGGAGAACCCTCTGATTTAAGAACCCTCGGGTTGTTTAAGAACCCCTAGAGGTTCCAGATAGAACCTTTTCCTCAGAAAAGGGTTCTAACTGGAACCTTTATGGGTTCTTTAGCGACGAAAGGTTCTGTGTGGAACCCTTTCGGGTTCTTTACAGAAGGTTCTATACAGAACCCTGGGGTTCCTCTGGTGTAGCACAAAGAACCCCTAAAGAACCTTTTTGGCTAAGAGTGTAGTGTGACAGGCCCTAGGGCCTGTCACACTGAAGTAGTTCTAAAAACGTCCTGCCCCGTCCTAAAAATAGTAAAACGGGCTAGAACGTGTAACCCTTGGCCAAATAATGCCTCGATGTTCTGGAGCACCCTTCCCGTCCATGAAGTTCGTAAAAAGAGTGTAAAAAGTTGCCACTGCGTCCACTCCGTTCACACACAGTTTGAGCCCGTTGGGCAAAATTTTCAAGAACGTACTGAGAACTAGCTCAGTGTGATTGGGGCATACACAGTGTGGGTTTAAAGGGCCTGTCACACTGAAGTAGTTCTCAAGTCGTCGTGCCCCGTCCTCAAGTCGTCGTGCCCCGTCCTAAAAAACCGTAAAACGGGCTCGAACCTGTAACCCTTGGCCAAATAACGGATCGATGTTCTGGAACAGCCTTGTCCCTCCATAAAGTTCGTAAAAAGACTGTAAAAAGTTACCACTATGTCCACTCCATTGGCACACAGTTTGAACCCGTTCGGCAAAATTTTCAAGAACGTACTGCAGAACAAGCTCAGTGTGATTGGGGCATTAGCATCGCATCAGAAAAACAGGCATCGCTGTTTCATGTTTTAATGAAAAATGTTGCTCATTATGACAGATAAACCGGACTCTGTGGTTGTATCATATGGGAAGACATCGTCACATGCAGGAGAGAGGGACAAATTCACATGTACAGCAACAGGAGGCAAGCCCACCCCGACCCTGAAGATCTACTACAGGAGGTCAGGTGGTACACCAGTGGAGGTCACTCAAGGTCAAGAGAGGGTGATGGCTAAAGAAGACAACCAGGCTGAGTACTAGGCCTATTGTGAGGCAACAGTTCCTGGATATCCAGCTTTGACTATGAGATCAAGCCCAAAGACATACAGCGTTACATGTAGGTATAATAGTGAGGTTTTGCAAATCTGACGAAACACGGAGTACGAAATACGAAATTGGACTTCATTTCCATGACGTGATGTATTTCAGGAAATGGCTGGTACTACAGATATCGCCTGCTGCAAGAGCGTATTTCAGTGTGCGACGTTAGACCGAAAGTGTTACAGTGTATATTAAAGTTTGAAATTTATCTTTCGTTTCTACTTTGTAGACACGAAGTGGAAATTTAAAAATTCAAGATGCACCATACCTCTCTCGGTCTTACATGATATATAAAAGACGCACTGGCAGCAGTGACATTTGTGGCACCAACCATCTCCAGAAACACATTAGGTCCTGGTTATGAAGTTGAATCTCGTATTTCGAACTTCGTCTTTCGTCAGATTTGCGAAACCTCTCTATTGTCTAGCTTCGCTGAAAGGGTAAATGTCGTCCTGGGTATATACAAAGATTACCCAGGATCTCAATCGTCACTAAAACAATACCCTGGGTGCAGTTTCGGTAACCGAACATCACCCAGCATCCGCAATCAGTGCCTAGGAACGAGTCCTATTTAGAAATCCCGTGAAATCTCGCGGTCTCGCGCCGCGGTACTTGTTGAGTGTACTGTTCTTGACATTCTTCAGGCGGTCACATGACCACGGGCGAGACAACCTTGAATCCAGGTGTCATACTACGATGCTGGGTGATGTTCGGCTACCGAAACTACACCCAGGGTATTGTTTTAGTGAAGATTGAGATCCTGGGTAATCTTTGTATATACCCAGGACGGGTCATTCCATATGAACTCAACCAGAGGTCCCCAGGTGACCGACTCCGATTTGGTTAAAATTTATTTTGGAGATACCTTTATATGAGCAATGAACACATGCAAAATTTTAGACTTCTACTCCAAAGGGTTTTGGAGATACGGCCCCCCAAATATTGGGTGTCACACCCCCTTTTCGCCCTCGCGAATCGCGAACGTTAATTTATAGGGTTTTTGGAGGTCAATATCTTTCTAGTGAGTCAGAGTAAAGGGCTGAAATATGGTAGTCAGGGTAATTCTGGCCCAGGCTTTCAGAATCCGCTATCAGAATTGATCTATCTCTTTTCATTTTAAAGTTATTGGCCTTTCAAATGTGTATTTTTTTATAGGCGGAAATCCAAAAATCAGTTTTCAAGGCCCCCCTGTGAGGACAAGATCACTTACAGATAGTTAATTGTGCTAGAATCCTCCTATTTGAGGACAGGTCTGTGTGTAAAAGAAATATTGACTATATCCAAGCCATAATATAGGAGTAAGGGGTCCCTGAAAAGGGTTCCGGCTGAAAAAAATGACATTTTTGCCGATTTT
>NMRB01001859.1:13214-25674 GCA_002633025.1 Notospermus geniculatus | reverse complement strand
GTAGGGGAGACCGGGGCACATTGAACACACGTTCACATTGAGCCACCCTGAATAATTTTTTAACAGATGCAGGATAACTTTTCACCTTTTTACTGTAGATACCTAGGTTGCTAAGCTACCTTGCCAGAATACCACATGTAAATTCTGTGCTACCAGTTTTGATTGATCACAATTCAAATAATTGAGGCCTAAAAAGTGAGTTTATCATTTTTTTGGTATTCAGATAGCTGTTAATTATCTAGAGGAGCTGTAGGTCCAAGTGATTAATGTTTAAAAGCAACATGGAACTGTGCTCCTGTGTGGAAACTGTCAGTGATGCGGATTCATGCTTGAAGCTAGCAAGGCCAAATTTGTAATAAAATACGTGCCGGGGCAGTTTGAGCCACCCATTCCGGGGCACATTGAACTAGGCATTATACTAGTGGTTAAATTGAAGTTGTGTTTTCATCAGTTGCCTATGACCAAATGACTGTTTATAGGAGGAGCTGATTCCAGTTTATTCCACTGTAGTCTATGACAAGCGACTTCATGGTAGTGGAGGATTTTGATTGGAGGGTAGGAGCTTTAAATGTTATTTTCAGTCCTCAGTTGCCATGGTTACTACCAGGTCAAAATTTGGAGCCAGTAGGCCTTGTTAAAAATCAACTTGTTCATATTGTTCATTCAGTAAACTATTTTATGGTTTTAAATAAGTTTTTGTGCCTAATTATTGTATTTCATTGAGTGGATCAATGTGCCCCACTGCGTGGTTCAAACTACCCCGGTAACGGGGCAGGTTGAGCCAGGAAAATTCTTTTTTTCACTTGCCCGTTTCATTGCTTTATTATTACAAAAGCCCAAAACATTCAATGGCAATAGTTAGCCAACAAACCAAACTGCATGATGGATGTGTTAGGATGGCTCAATCAACGCAAGCAAAAAGTCCAGGGGCCAAAATTAAAAAAGTGGCTCAAGGTGCCCCGGTCTCCCCTACATCATGATGTGTATGAACTGATGAAAACATTGTTTACAAAGTTGATTTTATGTTTTTAAAAAAAATTCTG
Source organism: Notospermus geniculatus (assembly GCA_002633025.1). NCBI lineage: Eukaryota > Metazoa > Nemertea > Pilidiophora > Heteronemertea > Lineidae > Notospermus > Notospermus geniculatus. Next base: position 24,631 of record NMRB01001859.1, on the reverse strand, counting down.
AGGAATGGGCCTAGATCTCATAGTCCTATAGGCATAGTTCGGAAAGTTTCCATCCCTGTTCAGAGGGGCTTCATGATTGATAATAGATTCCTAAATATAGGCCTAGTGTCAGATTAGTGACTGAATGTGCAAACTTAGCCATGTTTTCTCAAAAAATAACTTAGTTAATAATTGGTGACATGTCCTGGCATACCCATGCTAAGGGACTGGCTGGGAATTGCTGCCCCACCCATCACATGATAATAGTGCCACCTATTGTCCATTCTATGAACTAAAGTGTCTTCAGCATCCTTGGCAGCCTCTTCCATGTGTTGACTGGGTTTAATATTTGATGGAGATTCACCCCATCACCACCCCAAGTCATGTGTCCCCCCCTCCCCCATGTCATGTTTTTGACATGTACATCTCTTCTTTGGACTTTGTCTTCTTTTATCAATCTTGCCAACATTCATTCAGAGGTCTCATGTAGTGTCCTCCACATGCTGTTTTAGGTTGGCGGCCCACCCAGCCTAAACATGTTAGCATTTACCATCCAGACAGAAAAATTGCCACCCAGCCAAAATCTTTGATGGAGTACCGGGTAATAGTTTTTCTACCAGGCCACCCAGGGAAAACTTGCTCACCACCAGCCAAAATCAGAAAAGTGTACCACTGAGCCTGATCAGCCCCTTCAAAAGGCCTACCTTATTTTAGTGAAAGGCTGATAGGCCTGTTGGCTGGTCTTTACTTTTCAGAGCCCCCTTGTACAAGACCTTATGGACCCTTTAACCCTTTGGGAAAGGTTGAAGTTGATATTGACTTGTTTCTTTTTTTCAGGGTGTCTCCCTCTGCTGGTCGTGATGATGTGTGACAAGTCATCAGCAATGATCTAGAAGTTCCCAATGGGACAAGGCAGTGAGACACATAAGGCAAGTAAAAATAGTGTTAACATTAAAGGCGCCGCTCCACATGACAGTTTTCTATCAAAAGTTTGCTGTCAGATAGTCAATTATTGCTGTTAGACAGCAATAATTGCTGTTGTACAATACTGTTTCGAGGCATGCACTCCACTGTAGACCCTTCATGAGGACAGTTGCTACCAGAACCATTGAATACTTCTCTGGGCATTTGAACAAGGCCTACCAACCATACACGTTCCTGTGGCCTGTTTCATAAAGTGACTTTAATCTAATGGTACCATTAATTCAGTGCATTTTCCATTTGGTCTTTAAGGTACCATTACCGGTAGTTTAAAGACACTTTATGAAACAGGCCCCTGGCCTACAAGAAAACTGATGAAACTGTGGGCTTCATCATCAGAATATTATGCTTTGCTTCATACTAAATAAATGGCTAAATGTTCATTTTTATTTTCAGGTCAGAAAGTTGCTGGGTCAGACTGTTCCTTCGCCTATACTGAGCAGCTCCAGTGCATGGCACAGGTTGAACCTCCCTCTTCCTGTCCATGCAAGGTCGGTCGTCTTCCGCTTGGAGTGGAGTCACCAGTACCTCCGCCTGATGAACGGGCCTCAAAGGTAAGCTATGAACTCAGGACAAGTTGGGTAAGGCTTCCTTAATTTCAGTGATTGTCAGCACGAGTGTTCGTGTCTGCTATGTCACTGAAGTGACTTGCTTTTGATGCTGAAACAGAAGATAGTTAGACTGCCTTTGGACTTCTTCGATGTTGAAATATCGTCTGTATCCAATGCTTGATCAGGGTTGGAGCTACCATTACTTTTTTTAGCCAAAGTAAANACTCACGCGGCGAACTGAACTAGCCCGAGGAAGGTGGAGGTCAGTTGTTTCGCTTTTACACGAGGAAAAATAACCGAACCCTCCTCGATCTAGTCTCGATCCGGAACGCACCGGCACCGTGTAAAAGGCTTATGAGAGTTGCCAATGGATGATGTTGACAAGAGTGGCAATCATCATCAGAACATCATGCTTTGTTTTCAACTCTGAATGAATAACTAATGTTCACTTTCTTGGTTTTAGGTCCGAACTTTCACTGGGTGAGACTGTCCCCCTCCAGCTCCAGTGACATGGCACAGGTCCGTCACCCCTCCTGGCCATGCAGGGTGGTCCTCCACTTGTGAGGATTCACTAGTGGCACAAATGAGTGGGTCAAGGTAAGCTAAATCAGGAGTCTTTAATTTATGTGAATGCCAACATGCAGTAACTGCGGCAAGTTCCTGTCATGCGAGTCAACTGAAATGACAGACTTCAGCTCTGAAACGGAAGAGTTACTGTCTCTAATGCTGCGTTCACACCTATTGTGCATCGAAATCAGTTTCCATAAATCGAAATACGGAAATCGATTTGGTTACGTCAGGTCGGGTCACACTACAACTAAACCAATTTCGATTGGAAACAAAATGCGTCACACCCAACCCGCGATAAAGTGTTTCGCGATAACTGTTTCGATTTGGCTATTTCGATATAAATACTGGTTTCGTTAAATCGATATAAAAGTGATCTATTTCGAATTGAGTGTGACGCGTTATATCGGAATAGGCCTTTATTGCGAATTCGATTCAATATAAAACCCTGGTGTGAACACAGCATTTGATATTCTCCATTAAACTTGCATTTGCTGAAGATATTGCCATTTTGGACATAAGTCATGAGGTTTCAACTTTTCTGTTGAAATTCACTTGTCACGTGTCCCTGTTCAGGTGATGTCCCTGTTCAGGTGATGTCCCTGTTCAGGTGATGTCTGCCTACTTGATCAAGACAATCACAAAGATTAACCCCTTGAGGTCGAAGACCGAGATAACTCGGTTTCAGTTCGGTGCCCGACACTACCGCATTCTTTTGCTCATAACTCCATTATTATTGGTCCGATTGAGCTGAAACTGCTTGCAAATGAAAGAGAATTAAATTTGCTACTAGTTCAGCGCCTTTTCGCGCGCGTTTGTTGCAAATATATACAAGTAGAGGTTAGAGCCCCCTCTCTTAACCGCGACTTTAGTGACATTTTTTTTTCAAAAATGGCACAAAAATACTTTCGAATTGGCTGTGTGAGCGGGATTGACGCTGTCGGAAACGGCATTTACCAAACTACAGGCCCACATGTCCAGTTTGCGCGTCACACCAGCGGGAAATATTTGAGGGAATTAATAGTAGGTCAGTGTGCTTAAAATTGGCCCTGTCGAATGGCAGTCCCCACCTCTTCAGAACGCGCCTGAGCGCAAATGCGGGGACACAGGGGCTTCGTTGTCGACCTGAATAACGAGCGCGGTCCTGTCGATGTTCTGTTAAAAAAACTAGGTCAAATCATGTACGGTTAAGGAGCTACAACACAATTACTGAAGTGCTTTTCAGAATGTCCAGTCATTTTTGCACTCATTTTACCTTGCAATGGAACCTAACCACAAACCACAAATTGGGCAATCATACGTGTGCATGTCAGTTCACGGTTCACCGATTTCTAATAGGACCTTGTTCAGGTCTATATTTGATTCAAGATAATCATGCACACGTAATTGGCCCATTTGTTGTTTGTGGTTAGGTTCCATTGCAGGGTAAAATGAGTGCAAAAATGACTGGACATTGTGAAAAGTACTTTAGCACCATGTCGGACCCCCGCGACAAGAAAGCGTTTTCCGATAATGACGCGACCTCAAAGAGTTAAGAGCTGGTTGATGATGATCATCAACGCTTAAAGGAGCTGGACGTCCAAGTTGTAAACATGATATTCACTAGTCTCGGTCACCCAGCCGAATCTGAGGATCGAACGTTTGTGTCGCAGTACCTGCAGAACGAAACGGTTGCCTGCGCGAGACTAGATATTCACTTCGGTACATATCACCGATAATAGGTGGCAGCACAGCGTGGATAGAGAACCAGTGAGTGATTGAGTGAGTTGCATTGGACCGGGCACCAGTCTAACGATCACGGGGTGCTACTGGTGCTACCACCTTCATGAAGGAATAAAACTAGTTTGCCGACCACTGTTTGTAAACAAACTGGTTTGTTTACAACTTGGACGTCGAACTCCTTTAAAGGACCACAGTATTGCTTCCCAATCCTGCATTACACCTACCCGCGTTAAGGGAGACCTCTATTGACGACTTGGTAAACTACCGCAGGCTATTAGTCTCGCGCAGCCAGCCATTTCGTTCCGCAGTACTGCTACACAAACTTCTCGATCCCCAGATTCGAAACAGTGGCTGGGTGACCGAGACTAGCATTGTATTGTAATCATACATTCTCCAACACTGGGGCAAAAGGCTTAACTACAGTATTGGAGAATGGTACCAGTGGCGCCGGCTGTCGACAGAAAGTGGCAACACCGTGATGCTTTAAAGGAGCTCGACGTCCAAGTTGTAAACTGGTTTGTTTACAAAGAGTGGCCAGCAAACTAGTTTTATTCCTTCGTGAAGGTGGCAGCACCAGTAGCGCCCTGTGATCGTTAGACTGGTGCCCGGTCCAATGCAACTCATTCCCGATATTCACGTCAGTACATATCACCGACAATAGGTGGCAGCACCCCAGGTGTCGCGTGGATAGAGAACCAGTGAGTGAGTGTTTACAACTTGGACGTCCAGCTCCTTTAATGACCCTGTCCTGTATTTAGTCTCATCTGAATAGTTAGGTTTCAATGTGACCTTTAAATTTGAAAGATCACACGTACCCTTCCATTTCAGAAACTTGAGGTGAGATGCAACATCTCCTAAAGAATGGGTGAAGGTGACTGTGTTGAACAGTTAGTAGTCCATGTCAACTATGTATTTATTGTAAAATCCTGAAATGAATAAACAAAATAATGGACGAAGACTGTATCACAGATAGTAGCCCATGACAGCAAAAGATGGGCGATGCAGCTAGCCCATGAAGACTGGGGTCATTGTAAGTTGCTTTATTTCTAGCCCCGAACACTTCACATTCTCTGATATCAGAGGATATGATACTGCACTGGGATTTTATCGGAAATATTTCGAATAGGCCCTCAGTGGTTTGGCTGCATGTAGACCGTAAGCACAGATTTTACATTGGTTATTTTATTTATTTATTGATGCCAAACACTCAAACATAGTAGGTCTAGTAGAGGCTTGATTTGCCTTTAAGGCTAAGAATTTTTCTTGGGTCTTTTTTCATTTTTCCTGCACACACCCCCCGAACATATGGTAGATTGCATTTTTTTCGGTCCACTTTCGAGTCGGTGGTAATTTGTTGATCCACTGGGAGATAGGCCAACAGTAGGTAGTGATAGCAAAGACAATCAGTCCCAATTGGGGACAACACATGTAGGCCTAATCCAGATTGGGGTTGACGGTAGTTTGTCGATCCACTGGTAAAGATAACAATTGTAATCCAGACTGGAGTCAAATCCACTGGAATATAAACAGGTAGGCCTACTGTAGTCCAGATTGGGGTTGACGGTAGTTTGTTGATCCGCTGGAAGATAGGCCAATTAATGCTAGTGATAGGTTAAGATAATGCCAGATTGGGTTCAATGCCAATGCCAAGTTCAACATGTATAGGTCAAGCTTCTGCTAATGATAGGCCAAGATTACAGACCAGCTTGGGATCAACGGTAGTTTACCAATGACTCTTTAGTGGAACCAGACATGGTACTGGTTGTTTTTTCCTGGAGATGGAGAAGGACGGAGGTCGGCACTGGAGCCATTACAAAATGATGGTTTTCACAGCAGAAACATGATGAAACACCAATTTTTAAAATAAATTACTAAGCCCAATTTTGTAGAAGTGAGTAACTTGACTGGCAACGAAACTTTCACAAATATGTGAATTGCACACTCTTAGCAGCGGATCACTTGCATTGATGTTCTCTGACAACTGCCTGTCTTCCCCTACTGAGTATCAATCACCCAGGCAGTCCCTTCGTCACAAGATAGACTGTCAATGCATTTGCATTGGTAGCGTGGTGAGTATGATAAAACACTGCCAGGATAAGCCAGTGCCGCAGTGTTCTCCACACCAGTTAAAAAAAGGGCGGCCCGCCCCTCTTTAAAATACCGATGGCAAAATCCTCCCCTCTTAAAAACGGCCCGCCCCTCTAAAGAATTAGTCCGCCCTAATATTTATGATTTAGATCGCTCAATTATGCATCTCAGATGCTCAGAAAACGCATCTCAGAGCACTTAAAATCCAAATTTCGCTGGGGGAGGGCACCTAGACCCCCGCCAGAAGGCGCGTTTGGCTCCTCGCGCAGTGACGTCGGCACCGCCGCCCTCTTAGACCAAAACCCGTGGAGCACACTGAGTGGCTGTACAGTTTCTCTGGGGGTGTCTTTCAGTGACAATAATCAGACTATCAAACGATGGTTTCATTGGTAAGTATGATAAAATGGTAAATATGATGAAACTCTGCCAGGAGGTCTGAACAAGGATGGAGCTCACCCCACCTGGCCCAGATTGGGATCAAGAGTAAGGGATTGATCCAGTAAATGTGATAGTGTCAAGTTATACTCATCCCCAGTGGCCTCGAGCTTAATACTAGTTACGCTCTCAACCACTGGCACAGATGGGGCCTAATCATGTTTCTGAATGCTAGATGGCGCAAACTGTCATCAACCAATCAGCGACCAGTATTTCACGCAACTAGGGGAAAACATGAAACATATTCTTATTCGCTGATCGCTCATTGGCTGGTTGATCGAGTGCGTTCGTCAACAACTGGTAGTGACATCTAGTGTTTAGAAACGGACTTTGGCACCAAGTGTTTCAGTGGTTGAGGGTGACAGCTTCAAGCCGAGGCCGATACCACTGAATTACGGAGTGTACAAGGAAGTCAGCATGGCAGATCTTTCCCCTGACAGCATCAAGGATTTCATAAAACTGGAAAGACAGCTTGTTGATGAAAGGTGGCCCTTCTTATCCTTAGTACTTTGATTCCATTTTGGCACTGTTTTTGATTGATGGCATCATGGGTGGGACTTAGATTGAAAGAACCACTTATCTTGATTCATGTGGTTGGAGATTTCCAATCTATCATCCAAGTCTGGGGGATTCCCATGGCTCTGGTGGTTCTTGTGGGTGGTTCTGGGTGGTCCTGGCTTCCATGCCAATTCTGTGGATTAGGCTCCGTCTCTTGTAGGCCTTGATCTCAGGCTAGGTTTAGGCTTTAGTAGGTGTTAGCATGTTAGCTCTAGTGGTAGCGTCTAGCCTGCCACTAGATAGTTCTGGTAGTCCTAACTACGTAGAGTTTCACTTAGGGGATATAGGCCTGTTTCCTCATTGTCCTTCTGGAGGGGGTGAATCTGCCTGTGACTTTGATGGTACATTGGCAACCCCCTTCTTCATGAATCAGATAACCTGGGGACTCCAGTCTTTGCCACATTTGTGATTCCTTCTCAAACTCAGTGCCAAAGTGGGATCATGGCCTAAAGGAGGAGCAAGGCAAGCCTTGGTCTCTTGCTGTCACCAGTCGTATTGGAATTCTGATGATGATCAGGGACAGCTCGTGTCATCTCTGCCGCAGTCGCATCCTGCCAAAATCATGGCTTACAACACCAGGAACTCTATGGTGCCAAATCATAAGTCTGACCAGCAGCAGGAATTACAACAGTAAACCTAGCCTCAGATGAGATGCCTGTGTAAGTATGCCCCAACTTTAGATTTCAGCTCCCAAAACCATGGCTCAATATCTCAGATGTTGTTCAACATCAGGTAGGCTACTCCATGCTGCAAAATTATAAGTCTGGGCTGGGTTGCACAAAACTCATGTTAGCGCGAACTTGGTGTTAGCGCTAACTTTATGTCAAATGACGTAAAAAGACAAAGGATTTTTACATCACTTAACATAAAGTTAGCGCTAACACCAAGTTAGCGCTATTGTGACTTTTGTGCAACCGGGCCCTGACCTTTAACCTCAGATGGCTGTGAAGCATGAGGCTTGTGTACCTGATTGGTAAGTTAAGCCCAGATGTCAGCAACTGCAAAAATCATGGCTGATCTCAGGAGTTGTCCACAACAACGGGAACTATCTGCTGCAAAATGGAGACATAACTGCTGCAGCAGGAATTAGCGGACTTGACCTCAAATCCTGGTCAGAGGACTAAGATGTCTGGCTGCAAATGTCCTGTCACAGCCAGGGAGATTGCATTCTCAGTAGGGGAAGACAAGTTGTCATTGGAGAACATCAGTGTCGGTGATCTGCTGTTAAGAGTTTGTAGTCACATGTCCTTTTTATCCCACATGACAAAACTTTTGTTTCGTGTGTTTCCGTGAAAATCTGATATTTTGTAATGGGTAAGGTAAGTCACAACCAGTGCCATGTTCAGCAAAATCTCATTCTGGGATGTCATTTTGTGATCGTGACAGAACAGAATTCGGTTTTGCTCTTGTTTTAATTTCAGCTTGCACTAGGTTCCCCCCGCCTATATTATCCGGACCGAACAAAGAAGACTTAAAAAAAGTGCGTACCCTCTACTTTACCTTAACCCGTCTGTGGGTACTCGATGTAAAGTCCAAGTCAACCAAACTTCAACATGGGCAAAATGCCAAGCTTGAAAATATACACAAGTCAGTGGTAAATTCCATTGCACCGGCCTGGCATTTTGCCCTTGATGAAGTTAGGTTGACTTTGACTATATAAGCAGATTGGCTGCACCCCATCCGTAGGCTACCCTGTCTGTAACATTTATTATTTGCAATGCCAGCCTGTAACTAATCTTATCTTTCTCCCATATACTGTCATTATGCACTCATGTTGCACTCATTTTTTTGTGACAAGTAGGAAATGACGTGTTCAGTCATTTTCAGTTACCGGTCACTGCAATCAAATATCATACCAAGATTGCAGAGCCACTAGGAATTTTCAATTCGATTGCAACCAGACAGGATCATTTCAAGGTTGCATAGGATAGGGTAGCAGCAATATCTGAATTAGATCACATGAAAATTCTCCCCAAATTGCGGGAATGTTCATCAAACATATTTGTGACATTCACAAATAACTTTTTATTAAATTCACAAGCTTTTTATAAATTCAGATTACACTGCTACAATGATGTCAGGCCTAATGTTTTTATCAGGAGGGAGGGCGTTTTTTTGTAGATTGTCACATAGGCGACTACACACATTTGCTGTGTAGAACCACATGCTCTTCTGGATTCGCTGCCTCAACTCAGAACCACAGAAAGGCATGAGTAGGGCCTAGCATTCCGGAACCTCTGTACACAGGTACAGATGTTCAGTCAAAGAACACTGTTGATGTTTCCGACGATTTGATTTCGTACCGCTGCGCGAAATCAATTCCGACATCAATCTGTGTTCTTGACATCAGCCATTTCGCTTGACGTCGCATCGGCCATTTTTACGATAGCCTAGGTATGTATGATCCTCATCATTTTTCTCGATTTTCAATAATCTCTAGTAGTTAATCCATTTACTAATTATTGTTTTCTTCTCTTTTCAGATGGCGCCCTGATAGGTAACGTCCCCGTCGTGGCGCTGGGGTTGAGCTTTGAAAAATTTCACAGGGTGTCCCCCTAAATTGTTCAGAGTACCATTCAGCGACGACAGTTTGCTGCATCATGCTGTCTTAGTGTGAGGTTTTCAACCATTCAAAGCCACAGATCCCCTGGATCTATCCATCAGCAACTCAAACTTCAGATTCTTTGAATTCAAATTCCTTGTTTGGACACCCTTCAAAGCTCTTCGCTAATGACCTATCAGTATCACCCTTGCCTGGGTTGAGCTTTTGAGATTGACAGAATCTAAATACTGTCATAATGTTACTGTGCTTCTTTTATTTAGCGCCATACTGCACCATAGTGTGAACGGTGCTTCACAGTAGTGAGTTTAAGAAACCATACGTTAACGCTAACGTTATTGACATCATTTTGACGTCACATCGAATGAATCTGTTGTATTTCTTCGGTGGGTGACGTCATTTTGACGTAAGTAGCGTTAGTGTTAGCGTTAACATATGGTTTCTTAAACTCACTATTGTTTCTATAGAAATCCTTTTGGAAACTTAGCAGGGACCTTATTCACAAAACCCCCATAACTTGAAGTGCACGCAATTAATCCTTTGTCAGGCTCATAGTGAGCAATAGGTTGTCCTCAAATGTACAATAGTTCACGCACTCCAGTAAGTTACGAGAGCTTCGTGAATAAGGTCCTAGCTCACGACATCCAGTGCTCACTTGATTCTTTCAGACCTGTTGAGAGTACAAAGTCAGTGGCAACTCAACCGGGGATCAAACTCGAGGTCTCTAGAGCCACGTTCACATCTAGACCGATCGGAGACTCGGGAATGCGCATTGGCTACGCCAGTCTAGCTTAAGCATGGCGCACACGAGCGACTAAAATGGGGGCGACTACCGATGCGACTACTACGTCGCCTGCGATAATTACCTTTGAGGTCGATCAGTGATGTCATCCAAGACATCACTGATCTTCCAAGGAAGTATTTGTCACAAACGAGTCAACAAAAAGTAAAAAAACTGAAAATATGTTCAGTCGCCTCTGTGGTCGCAAGGCCGGTCGCCTAGAAAATCCCTCAAAAAATCGCTCGTGTGCGCCATGCTTTAAGGCGCGTTCACACTACAAAGTTTTTATTAAGGGTTATGTAAAGTGACTCGAAATCTCGAATTTTTGACGCAAAATATCTGACTAACTGCACAAAAATCTTGGGAAAATAAGGCTCGGGGCACCTCGGGAACCGTCATAGGAAGGTGCCCCGAGCCTTATTTTCTCAATTCAATGTGCAGTTAGTCAGATTTTTTGCGTCAAAAATTCGAGATTTCGAGTCACTTTTCATATCCCTTAACCCTTTGAGCGCTGAATTTTTTTTTAGGTCAACTGGGACCCCCTCTCTGAAGTTCAGAGACCTGAAGATCTAAATGTATAAGTGCTAGACAGTATTGTATAGGAATACTTTGTTGGGGGTTACCTAAACTTCATTTGGGGGGTTTCAATTTGGCCTCGTTTTCAATTATGACGTCATCAGTGGCCGCCATCTTGGATTTTAGGACCCTGGCTGAGGTGGGGTCTTGACCACCTACTGACTCTAAACTGTCACATATAGTTGAAAAGAATCACTGCAAATACGTTTTTTGCAATGCAATCAACAAATAACATCACTTTTTACAGCAAAAAATATCACAAGATATATTGAAAATATCATCTCAAAACCCCCCAGGCCCGGCCTTGCCCCCTCAGCCGAAGGATCGCTCGAAATACACCCCAAATCGCCACAGAAATAGCGCCAAAACGAACGCTAATAGACAGCGCGATCGCCACGCCATCTGACGGAAATTCGTGGAACTGAGACTGACGATCCATATAGCTGCTTCAATGGCTTTATCAATGGTCGGGTGCTCGTCGCAATTTTGCGACAGCCGCGCTCAAAGGTTTAATGCAATCTCAGGCCGATCTATCGAGTCCACTTCTTGTAGCGATCTCAGGCCGATTCAGCTACCCTAGGCCGGTCTAGGCATGTGTCTGAACAGTTTGGAGCGATCC
>NMRB01001859.1:1991-12171 GCA_002633025.1 Notospermus geniculatus | reverse complement strand
GTGTAAACAAAAGGGCTCTCCTTCCATCCAAACGGAAGGCAGCAGTACCTCATGTACCAACCCCCAAATTCAAAACCAAAGTAAGTCCTGGAGCGCTCCGACATGAGGACGCCCAGGTAGGCGGACTTTTCATCAGTTGACGCCATGTATTCACCTTCGGCTATCATGGTGGGAATCAGGTTAGAACCCTCTAGGGAGAATGGCTTATTCTTCATGAAGAGATCTAAAAATCTCTCGTCGTGGCAGAGGCGTTTCTTCCTGGTTCCCGTAACCATGAGCAGCGGCATCACTAAATGAGGTGGCGGCACTTCCCCTACCCTACCTACGAGCTCTATCGATCCATTTCTCAAGCCCTCCTCAAGGTGACGGGCGATTTCCTCTTTACATGGCCTGCAGTTATCATAATTATCGAATATCTGAGGTGGTGGGAGGGCACTATCATAGAACTTTCCCTGAAACTTCCCTTTGAATGGCTGAAAAAATTCAAATATATCAACCTTGTTCTCGATCCACCCCCTCACCACCTCAGACATGTCATCGTTAACCTCATTTAGAAGAGTATTCCAATTCGCCTTCTCCTCATGGAGTTGGCCTGCAACAAACTTTCTATGGTCTCTTAACTGCAGATTATCCAGTTTATCACGCCAGTCCAAATCAAACGTCGCCCAGTCTGTTGACAAAATATCATTAACCTTTGGAGCAGAGTGGAGTGGTCTACCCCTGCAGTCGGTCCTGCCCGGCACTCTTCTCTGTGCCACCGCCATCAGAGGGTCAAAACTGGTATCAAACTCCCACGTCGGAAACTGATGGTACTGCAAAATTAAAACATTCCTTGCTGAAAGAGTATCTCCCCCTAAGACGTCCCCTTCCGACTGCCGCGGACCTCTCAGCAGGCGTTTAACCGTTTGATACCACCGGTACGACTGCAGAGGCAGACCCCTCCACTCTTGCTCCTCACGTGAAAGACATCACTAGGGAATCAGTGTCCCCGAGAGGCAAGGGTGAAGAAAATCCACCAAACCGGAAAATATAATTGCAAATTCATCCCTTTATTCTAGCAACATTTACATGATATCAAGGTTACCAACTCTAGGCACCGTGGCCCCATACTAATATTCAAATATCCGTGAACTAGTACCCTAACAGGCTTCCTCTCCCCATTGTACAATAATTTTCCAATAATATGACTAACTACTTCCGCACATACAGGCAAAACAAGGCAACAAAAACCCCCTACTTGTCGTTGGAGTCCTGCCTTCCAGACTGGTCGGATTCTGCCACGAACTTATTGTTAGGGCAGTTCCTCATGAAATGATCTGGGGCCCGACAAAGCCAGCACCCACGACCTAGAGACATGGGTCTCGACCCGGCGAACGGTGGCCTCCCTCTCCTTCCCATGGCCACTCTTCCTCTACGGGCGAAGGGCCTACCGGTATACGGATATCCCACTACTGGGGTCCAAGTAACATCATCTAGGCCTAAGAACTCTTTTTCCTCTTTACGCTTAGCCTTCCTCCAGGTGTCTATTGCCGTCTGGGCCTTCTTGGCATGGTCCGTACCCAGTAGTTTAGTGATGAGGCTATGCAGCGACCCCAACCTATCATTTTCTCTACATGCTTTTAATGCTACCTTGTAAAGCTCAAGTTCTCCATCATTCGTTCTGGAAGCAATATCATAGAGGTTCTCCACCGCCGCCAGTAGTACCCCGTTCTTCGTGGTCGGACGCAATGCGAGAGTCCTCACCTGATTTAAAGCCGTCTCAACCGAGCCTTTGTCCTGGTCTTCCCTCATCTTTTTAATGATTCCCTCTAACTCTCCTAACCTAGCCACCGTGTCACCTGAACTAGCCTCCTTCTCCGGACCTTTCTCAGTCCCCTGGGAAACACCAGCCTTTACCTCCGATATGTTCTGCAAGCCAACAATAAAGGGGTTTCACATATAACGCGCTCAATGATGTATCCAGGTGAGGCGGGAAATAATGTCCCTAGAAGCCGAGTAAAGCTAGTATTTCCACGTACTAATAGTTTTGTCACCACTGTCAAGCTATACCCTGGCTACCTCGCCCCCTGTTCACCTCAAGGGTCCACCACACCTGCACACTTACCCTCTTCGTTCCTTTCCCTGGTCCTTTCCCTTTCGACACCTCTCCGCTTGTCCCTGGCGTCACCGCCGTATCCTTAGAGAGCTCCCTCTCCTGGACCGTCTGAGCCATGAGCTGTTGAGCCGCTGGAGCACCTGTCTCATTAGCCTGGAGCACAGCACAATGAATAGCCAACCGTCGCTGATCTATGGTGTCCTGTTTGTTCGCCATTGCCAAAATGACCTAAAAGTATATTACCCTGCATTAAAACATAACAGTATCTACGCACCCTAACCAACCGCTGAACAAATGACACCCGCCTCTCCACAAACTTTAGAGCTAGTGCCGGTGGCAGTGAAGCCTTTGATTTCTGGATAACAAAATACGGCCCTCTTCTTTTATGAGCCAATTGACAGCGCTAGTGATATCACAACAATCCTATCCCTTATCTAGTTTCACTCTTCTCCCTGACCAACATGAAGAACCCCTACTCACCGACATCTCATATCCCGTTAAGCCTTTCATTTCCCTGCCGAGATCCTCCGCGGAATAGGAATGAACCAAATACTTCTTCGAAACGCTGGCAAAGTCTACCTGCTCAACAGGTTCATCCTCCTCTATATTCCGCATCCTCAGTACCACCGACAATACATCGCGACCTCTGAGGGAATGTCCCTCTTTTAACCACACCAACGGCGTGCCAGACATCTTGAAAACCAAAGCGGGACTGAACCAAACGCCAGGCGTCACCTGCCAAAGTTACAGTGTATATCCTTTGAGTGACCGGGCTTAAACTTTCATACCCTGTTGGCCCTACTCCACCTAAACCCTTTTTCCATAACAAATAACCAATTGAACTTATCTCCGAATCACCTGTGTCACCTTAAACCTATTACATCACGCTGAGTTTAAATTCACGGCTAGATATACAGGCGCGGATCCAGAGGGGGGGTTTTGGGGGTCATGACCCCCTCCTGCTCGCCACCACCAATTTTTTTTTTTCAATAGTTTGTGACAATAAGCAAAAAACGCAAGACTAAAGCTTCTGTTTTGATACTGAGATGCCAGGAAATCGCAACTACGGCCTTCTAGATTTCAAAATTTTCTGGGGGAGGACCCCCACACACACCCCCGTTGGCGCAGGTATCTTCGGCGCCCGCCTCCAAAGACCGCCCTCAGCGCCCCTGACCCCCCTCTGCCAAAAATCCTGGATCCGCGCCTGATATACACCAGCAAACAATTCAACATCGCCTTTGTGAGGCCTGGCCATTCCTTTGTTCCACTGATCGCTCATTGTCCTTNTTTAAAGAAAAAAAGGTTTGCACGCCTTATTTCTAAATCAATTTATACTAGCAGGGGCGCCATACAGAGGGGGTTCTGGGGGTTGGAACCCCACTCGGCGACCTCCATCAAACATCTCGCTTGTAGCGTAGCGCCCGCCCATGAGTTTGATTTAATCGTTGTAATACAATCATTGCATCGATGATTCGAAGAAACCTCTATTCCCCTTCTTGGGACAACATGTGCATTGTGTATGCGTGCACCTGCTTCAAAATAGGAGGCGTGGCATCGGACTTTCTCAATCTTGGATGCCGGGAAATCGCGTCTCAGAGCTTCTACAAAATTTTCCTGGGGGACGTCGCCCAGACCCCGACTAAATCGGTGCCAAAGGCGCTGGTGACTGAAGCGCAAGCAGATTGCGAGTCCAGTGGCCTCCACCTTCAGAACCCACCCCTCGAGAAAATCCGGGATCCGCCCCTGTATTAAGTCGGGGTCTTGATGCTGCTTTTATTGAACACAGAATACCTTCGGGTTAATTGTATTGATGCCGTCTTTTAAAAGTATGTATGTCACATTTTGGAACGTGATTGTTCGCGGTCGTGTGGCAGTGCCGTCTTGATCCCTTAGCCCAGACAGTAATATATTAAATTGCAATTTTCGCTGGTTTTATGCCATTCAGAAGGTGGTTTTCCAAGCACAGACGGAATCTAGGTTTGCGTTCCGAAATGCCGGGAAATCGCGTTTCAGGGCTTCTGAGGACGCGCCTGTCGCCGCCGCCGACATCTGCGCCGCCCCCTTTCGTCAAATCCTGGATCCGCCCCTGCTGGTGTAGGGATCATCATTCGGAACGACCTGAGGCGAACTATCTGTCCACTGGACGGCGCATTTCACCTCGGACACAAGTCCAAGGCAGCCATATTGTTTATCAACAAACCCACGTGACCGGCTGCGGTACTATCTTGGCCGAATTTTGGCCTGTTAAGATGTTAACATTATTTGCTGGATAAGTTGAGGCATATTATTTATAAACTTACCGGTATCTCATCCAATCTGCCAATTGTTGTTCAATGGTTCATATGAATAAAGACTAGCAAATGCTTTTACTTCAAATTTGTACAGCATTGCTTAGTCCATTTCTATTGCAAAATTCAAGTAAAAGCATTTGCTAGTCTTTATTCATATGACCCAATAACGCAACGTTTTGTGTGACCAATTTCGTTCATGCGCAGGGTGTGATGAGGCGAACCGCATCTGAACTCTCACAAACGGGCAGCAATCCTTGCGCATTCAAGATGGCTGCCTTGGAATTGTGTCCGAGGGGAAATGCGAGTCTTCACGGAAATTGCCGAGCAGCTACCTTCGGAAGTTCCGAATGAGGGATCATATCACCCTGGAATCTAATCTGGTTTTAGGACAACATCAACACACAGTCAGTGTTGTGACCCGGAGTTTCATTCCGAGGACTTTCCCCTCTGGTACACCTGAAAACCATCTGTTTACTTGTTCAATGCCTTCAATGATTCATTACTTGACTCAACAACTCTCAACAAGCGAGGAAATCTCAATCTTTGTAACAACTGAATATGTTTGTCTTTTGCCCTGAAGAAGCATTCTGTTCTGTTCTTTTTGAAGGACTGGGACCGACAAATCCAACATGCTAGGCCTGCACGTATACACATCTTCCTGAATCCAAACTACCTGTTTACATACTTTTTTAGGGCCGCTGATGATGGGATGTGCCCCTTAAAGCTGACGTGACCGAACAAAAAGCCCCCATGCCACGAGCAAGAGAATTGCAAACGCCCTGCAAATACCTCAAACGAAGGCTCTGGCCCCGTATTCATAAAACTACTTAAGTCTAAGTATGACACTTATCCTTTGTTCAACACAAAAGATAAGTATCACACTTAGACTTAAGGGCGAGCCATCATTGTGAATTTTCATATTGCTTCAATCCAGGCCCCTCTGAGAAAAGCAACAAAGCCACCCCCAGTTGACTGTTTTTATAGTCCAATGTGCTTTATAGACACGGAAAAAGAGGAAAGTCCCAAGGATTACAGCTTAATAACATTACATAATCGTAAACAAAGAAATTCACCAAACACGAAAAACAGGTACAATTTTCTTGGAGAGGAAGCATGTAAATGACACACTGAAGGTGCGGCAACCATGTCACAAATCCATAGAACCTGGGGTGGCGAGGGTGTCCTGACATGCTCTTCATGTACACCATACACGCTCAGTACAAAAAGGACAACCAGGAAGTAAAATCCAAATCCAATATGTCGTTTGATCCTCAAAATGTACCATTTCGTGGGAAAGTGTACCGATTACTAGTCTTTTGTTTCAACTTATTTGCTAATTACTGCGTTCCAAGATACATCTCATTCAATTCCTTTTGACTTATAGACCCCGCAGGTGCCTTCATTTCCGTCATATATCTTGTACTTTTATGGTATTTTGACATCTTTTATTTACAACGCCTGGCCACGTTTCAAAAATTCAAAACGTTGGCTCGCCCTTAAGTAGTTTTATGAATACGGGGCCAGAACATGATAGACCACACGAGGTCCGGAGGGCGCCACCTTATTTGTCTTCGAGCTTTCGAGGTGTCAACATCATCAGATGAGCTCCTACTGAACACTTTCTTTGAAAGAAAAAAATTTGACCCAGCTGGTAATCGAACCCGCCCCTTGTTATTTCTGTTCCACCGTCTTCCCCATTCGGCCACCTAACTTGTTGGATGATTTCTCCTGTTTTCTCTTATTCGTAGTATTTGATAAAATCGGGTAAATTCACTCAGGTCCACACAGAATAGATTTCACACCACCATAATGTATTTCGCTTTCTAAAACATGACGTCACAATAATACATTAACATAAACATTAACACCTTATTATGCTCACTCCTTCCTTGATCTGTGAAACATTACATGCACAACAGGCCTATTCATAAGAGAGGGGTCATAACCTTTGACCCCCCTCACCGCCACGTAGCCTTCTTCCATGCAAACTCCTCACAGCGCCACCTATCTCCATTCTGCACAGTGGAGCCATCATAAAATGCGGAACGGAACTAACGGCGATTGGAACGAGATTGTCTTTCATGTTCCCGCCCTAGATTAGTTCCGTATTTCATCGCTAGGGCCTGGTGTTTGTCCTAGCGGTGAGAGGGGAACCAATCATAACCTTTGGCCTAGCATTGAGGTCTTAATAATACCTCCACGGGCCTAGTTAAGGCGCTGCTCCACGTGACAGTTTTCTGTCGAAAGTTTGCTGTCAGATAGCAACTGTCCAAAGACTATCCCGTGGAAGTTGTTCAGCTAGCGACTGTATGACAGCAATTATTGCTGTCTGACAGCAATAATTGACTATCTGACAGCAAACTTTCGATAGAAAACTTGTCACGTGGATCAGCGCCTTTACTTGCTAAAGTCTCCAGTTGTTATAGACCGATGTAGACAACTAAAAACCAACAAGCCAGCAAGGTTATACAGGCCCAGAAATAATCAGGAAAACGTATTTTTAGGAAACTCACCAACTTCACGCTGGTGATTCAAATTTTACTGTACGCATTGTCAGAATATCCGGTCCTGAGCTGATAGCAGACGATACATTTACAAAATCATGTGTGTCTCAATAGTGTTCATGATAATGGGGCAGATTCTTGAAAAGTCACCTACGTTATGTCAAAAGACACCTAGATAACCTCAGAATATTACCCTTTTATTCATATAATAGCCTATCCAAGGGCCAAATGCACTAGAAGTCAGCCGATTTGGCACATTTTGGCATTTCATGCGCTTGCGTGTGGAGATAGTGCATTCATGATGAGTGCTCACACTAAAACGTTTGTAGTCGATATTTCCTACCATTCCTGGCCGAGTTTTTATATTTGCTTCAGTAAAAATTATTGAGATTTTGCCAGACTCCTGTACGAATTGTCAGTCAAATGAAATTTCCCTCTGTACGCGTTGTCAGTTAAAATGTGTGTACTTCGTTTATATTCGCCGGCTAGCGAGAATAATCTCGTACCTCGTTTCTCGTAACGTTCAGTGGTATCCTAAATAAGGAGTTAATAAAAGCACTGCGGTTGGAGGATGGCAGCAGCGATACCAGTCCTTTTACAGTTATTACGGGGAAGTATGTTCTGTTTCAGGCAAAGAATCCGTCTCCATGCTGATGTTTCGTCGCAGCAGACAGCCCAACCCCCGGGAGCTCAACCACGTTCCTTTTTGTATGCAGTATTATTTCGATATATCATACCTCCACATGTGTCACAAAGGTGAAGCTTCATCCCCGTGTGGGAGTCCAGATGGTCACCTAGCCTTTTTCTCAGACAGAGTAGAATCTTTTCCCACAGACGGCGCAATCATATCCTTTCCCTGACTGATGATGCTGCAGGGCCGGATCCAGGGTTGACAGAAAGGGGGGCGTAGCTCGACCGCGGTGGGGAGCACCGAAAGGGCGAAGCCCAAAGGTGGGGTCTGGGGCCGTCCCCCAGAAACATTTGACAAGTTAAGTGCTTTCAGATGCATTTTCCTGGCATCTGCATGGAAGCAAAATACTCGAATTTTTATGTGATTGAATTATTCTTGCTAAAAAAAGTCATTGCTCTGCCAAAAATAGGGGGCGTACGCCCCCACCCCCTGCATCAGACCCTGTGCTGCGTGACATGCGAGATAAGATTGCTTTTGAGGACAGCCTGTCCTCGCAGACCGCACAAAGGTGGCTATCACGTGGTTGGACTCCCAGGTGTTGGGCTGCCTAGGCATCATCACGTGGTTGGGCTCCCGGGGGATGGACACCCTGGCCATCATCACGTGGTTGCCTATTCCCGTATAAGCAATCCCTTAAATAAGACAATTGGTATGTCCTTGACATGGGATCCTGGAGGAGGGACGGAGAGCTGAAATCCACGCCGACAGGCATGACAAAAATATCACAAAAATATCATGGAAATAATATAAAAAATACCAGCAAACTACTAAAAATCAAGTGCGAAATCGCGCCCGCAAACGCAGGTATAAACGGCCGAATCGCAGGCGGAATCGCTGCCGCAAACGCAAACGCGCCCGCCAGCCGCCGGTGTAAACAGGCCTTAAGGCTGCTTTTCCACGAGTCGTTTGCGGACGCGGTTTCGGTGGCGGGAGCGGGTGCGGGTGAAACAGCTAATGGGAAATACGTTGGTTCGATTTTTTCCACCCGCGCCCGCCTCCTATTCCTCGCCCGCAAACGCCTCGTGGAAAAGCAGCTTCGGCGAATTTTGGCCTGCGACAAAGGACGGATGAAAAATTGTAGGTCTAGGTAGACTGTCGTCTATGTTCACAGTGATTCTCTGGCTGCGTCCTATGCGAAACACGCTGGGCCGTATTCAAAAAGGGTGATCATCACGCGATTAAGACTTAGACGCGTGTAACTTCACTAAATGCACATACTTCCACCATGCGAAGTTACACGCGTCTAAGTCTTAAACACCCTTTTTGAATACGGCCCATTAATGCTAAATACCGCAGCTTGTCGAGGAAATGTAGCAGACTTGAGATTCGCCCCTTGTCGTGGGAAAACGTCGCCAGTGGGGCTGAAGGGGTTATTGTCGTCCTTTACCATGATGTAACGACGTATGAAGTATGAAGTATGCTTTCGCTGCTTTAAGAGAAAAGCGACGTTCTCTCTTAAAGCAGCGAAAGCATGTACTCTCTATGGTATTATGCATTTTATATTGAGAATTATAGGGGATAATGGGATGGAGAATGCACCAAAAGAAGAGAAAGTATTACAGAATTTGCGAATGGGAATATTTATTTAGAAAAGTAAATATTTACTACAAAAATAAGGATTTTGTTCTAAGAATGTGAGCAATGCAAATATGTCTAATGTTTTTGGTGGGCCAAATGGTACAAAGTGAATTATGGCAATGGAATGGTCCATGGGCCATATGCTCACCTGTGGTGAATGTACCAGAAAATTACATAACAAAAATACATGACAAAAATACACGACAAGAACTGAATTGGTCTGTGGCCACGAAACATGCCACACAATCGTCAAATTTGCGACTTTACTGTACATATCATGTAACCACATTAAACATAAGAATGATAAAAATTCAGTGACCTTGCGACCAACAATTAAGGTGAAATTGCACTTTAAGTTTTGAGGGTTGGCCCCCTGGTGGCAAAATGGATAATTTAACTTCCACGAAAATTGGTCTGTGGAGACCTATGACACTGAAGGAAATGTGTGTGAAGTTTTGAAATCAATAGCTGCTGTGGTTGACTATGAGGTTCCAAAGTGGATGGATGTACTGCACTTTATTAAATTCTCAATACATGCCTCCATTTGAAATGTAGAAGTTGCTTTCTTTTCAAGTTAGGGGGGCTTTGTTACTCGCAGCAATAATGTCTGTTGGTTGGCCATGTTGTAAATAGAATTGCGGGCATTTTGTTATTGAAGCTGCGTGGAATGACCTCAATTAGTATACTAAACTAATGGATGTAACTACAAAAGTGTTCATAATAAGAAATGATGCAGATTTGTTTTTTATGCAGAAACAAAGTATGAATATCAGCTTGCTGCTGAATACAAAAAGTTGCATTGGCCTGACTAGGAGGTAAAAATCCGGAGTTACTCACGCTGAGTTATTGCAGCAGTCCTTACAGCACCCAATATTATTGCAAAATATATGTTCAAAGAAATGTGAAAAAGTGACGTCATGGTGTTATTACCAGCGGCAGTTAATTCTCTCTTGTGATTGGATTGCGACCATTTTTGTCTGTAAGCTTCCTGTATTCACTTCAATATGTACACTAAACTAAT
>NMRB01001858.1:111760-132487 GCA_002633025.1 Notospermus geniculatus | reverse complement strand
CCCCCTAGCCTCCCCCCCCCCCCCGGCCAAATACGGCCCTGTATACCAAGGACGACATTTACCCTTTCAGCCTCCGTTGCCTGCAATCTCATTCCCGCAAGAGCCGGCGAAATCCACCTGGAATCTTTTTCAAATTGATGCGATAGCAGTGTCTATTTGCTTAAGTAGCACCTGCTGAAAAGTTCACAGGGGTTTATTTGTAAAGATGTGTGGTACTTAGAACTTGTGAAGAATTTAGGTGTCGATCCTAGTTTCCAGGAATACAGTCACGGAATAAAACTCTTCCAGCAACCTTTTCCCAGCGAAGCGCATATGTGGGGAATCCACTGCCGCGATTTCGTTGCGGTATACTTGCGACTGGGTTGCGGTGATCGCAACTCTATTGCAAGCGTGCCTCCGGCAACCGACGGTACGCCGGCGGTGATGTATCGCCGGAAAGTTTGGGTTGGGGTTGCGGCAACTACCACCGCAACCGATCGCAAGTAGGGAACCTGATCCACTGTTGCAATTTACGCAAACTCCATACCAGTCATCTTCAACAAAAGCCACACTAGCATTGGCTTTCCCCCATGCCACACTGCACGCCAAGTCATGTGAAGAAACTGCTCGGTCTGACAAACTGAAGCGAGGCCTACGGCGAGCTTGCGGTCTCTGACAAAATCAAACATGTTTGATATTACCACAACCCACCATCAGCAAGGACTTACATAGCCGGTTGGGATTTTTGCCGAAATCCTGCCAGCGATAATGCCGCAACACCTGATCAACTGCGGCGGTGTTACTGCTCCTTTACCTGCGGTCGGCTGGAGGTGACTGGTGCAACCTCACCGCTAGCCCGCCACCGAACAAAATCGCAACAGTGGATCACCCGCTTTAGTGTCAGGTTCCTGTGTTATCTGAATAGAGGTTCTTCAGGTGACATCACATTTCCATGACGACATGATGCCGCCATATTGGCCGTCAAATGACACCGTGTAATGCTGAATGATGAATGTAGACAAACTTACCCGTTCGAAGGTTCCCGGACCAGCTTACGATGATCTAAAACTTCCACAACATCAAGATCCAAATCGGGCCTCTCTGGATAAATGTTACAATCCACCAATGTCACTTTCAAGCGCCCGCTTTCATGTAACGTTTGAAGGTCAAGGTCATCCCGACATATCACATGACTCGAGTTTATGCCGTGTTTGGCGAGAACAAAGACAGAATCTGTCCTGATATTAAAATCTTCATGAGGTATATTTAAAATCGGTAGGATAAGTATACTTGCTGATTGGATAACCTGAAAAGATAAACCAAGGCCAAGGTCAAGGTCGACTTGGTTAAAGTCAAGGTCAACTTCATGAAGGTCAAGATCGACTTTGTGAAGGTCAAGGACAACTTGGTTAAGGTCAAGGCCAAATTGGTGAGGTCAAGGTCAACTTTGGTGAGGTCAAGGTCAACTTTGGTTAAGGTCAAGGTCAAGGTCAATATGGTTAAGGTCAAGGTCAATTTAATTGAGAAGGTCAAATAGGACTTTACTTATCCAAAGTGTTGTGACGTCGGTCGCACGTGATCCCAATAATTCCCTCAGTGTGTTTTTGGAAGCCGCCTGGCTCGGCTCGGCCATAATGGCAGCTGGTTGTTTTCACTTCCCCAAGTCTCAGCTGGAACATGCGAGCGACGTCTCAACACTTTGGATACTCACTGGTCCTGAGTGTAAACTCATCCGCTTGTAAGGTTGCTACAGATAAAGAGTGCAGAGTATTTAGCTCAAGGTCAATAAGGGCAAGGTCATTGAAGGTGAGGGTCATGAGAATCTAGGTCAAGGTCGACAAAGTGAAGACCATGTAAAATTTGTGCTTTCCATGCAAAAGTTCCTGAAGAAAACCATGCACTACAAGTGCTTTGGAAAAATACAGCCTGAAATGAATCACTTAACCATGATAAAATTTTAAATTATCTCTGACGGAAGCCTGCAAGGTAACTGACATTTCTCAAACGCACCTTAATGTCATTTTAAATTATCTCTCAACCTGACCTCATTCATGTAAATTGATTAAGAGAAATTAATTGAATGAAAGTGACTCTAGCCGCGAGGTTCGTTTTACAGTGAACATACTCTTGATTATTCAGCGTCCTGGAAGCTTGAACGTTGCAGCACTGTGGGAAATAACAGCATGAATGAAGTCAACATCACACTGCTTTTTTCCATCAGGGCCGAAGCCATAGCATTATTGGCCCTGGTAAGTATGGAAGAGGCCATCTCAAGCTACTCATGTTCCTCACTTTGATGGGGTCTTTTACTTGGAAGGTACAAGGCACCACGGCTTACTGTCCCATGCAACGGACTTCAAGAGCCAAGGACGATTAATCCCATTTGGCCTGGGCTGGATTCGAACCGGGACCTGCCGCTTTCAGGCGCGGATCCAGAGGGGGCGCACCGGGCACGTGCCTCCCCTTTTGGCAAACAAATCTGTAAAATTGACAGTGAAATTCTGAAATTGAGTGCAAATTTCAATGTTCCTAGCACAGGGCGCTCCCTCTTTTCCCAAATCCTGGATCTGCCCCTGGCTTTAATACTCAGAGCAGACGTGATACCAATAGTCTATAGACCTATGTTCCAACAAAGATGGTGGCCTGCTAGTTCTCCCACATGATGTCGTGGCCATTCGATGTCCAAGCATGATATAACACTACCAAACACATCCTCTCAGAAAATTATTTTACCTAAACTTTTGTGCCATTGCCCACTTGACCAGCTTAGCCGCTATTGAATGGTATTTTAAAGCTTCTGACATCATATGGTGAGAACTGTAAAGCCGGTGACAGACTGGCGCGTATGCGACGTGTCGTGCAGGCATTTCGCCAACCAGATTCTTCTGTAGGTGACTCAGTCCGTGTTACCGCCTCCCTAACTGGTTGAACGCTTTCCCGACACGCAGGCCTTTAGATTCCCCTGAAGTCCAGACACCCTCTATTTTTTTACCTTATTTTGGGGGCATTTTTCGTCGCATATTCATCTCCATCTCGTAGCCATCAGTCACCAAGACGACTGGGTTTTGTAGTTATGAGAGTCATAGAAATAAAGAAAACCCTATCCTTCATGTCTGAAAACTGCAGAAGAGCTATTTATTACACTCCTCAGAAATGCTAGGAGAGCTAATGGCTGGTATTCATAAAAGTTAGCAAATGCCTTTACTTAAGATTTGCACAGCGAGGTCCAATGTAAATGTACAACAAAACTTGAAGTAAAAGCATCTTCTAGCTTTTATGAATATCAGCCATTAACTCTTGGGGAAAACTTTAATGACAAAGCTTTTTGTCTTCATGGAGTTTTTGTCTTTTGGAGGGGCTGAATTTGGGGACATTTGGGGACATCAATTTTGGGGACATTCATTAGCAGGAATTTGGGCGACACCTTATAACGGTGTCGTTTTGGGGGAATCTAAAGGCCTGGACACGTTGCTTAACCGCCAGTCTGTCACCGCCATAGACTGCCATCTTTGTTGGAAAGGTCACAGAATAACCTTAGGGTATCATCAACAAGTCTGCAAAATATCTAAGAGAGCCATCGCAAATCGTGCGAGTACTGTCAAATTCAAAACAGCATGTCAAAAAATCCAATATCAGAGCTGTGCAATGCGACCTACATCATGTTCATGCAGGTGTTGACATGCTGTTTTGAATTTGACAATACTTGCATAATTTGCGACCGATCTCCTAGATATTTCGCAGACTTGTTGATGATACCATAAGGTTACTCTGTGAAAATTTCCAATGAATTCGGTTTATCTATCGCTGAGAAAATACTTGTCAAAAAAGCGGTTCACATTTTTTCGGACACCCGATATATAATATCATGGATTTTATGTCGTCTCATCTTTCAGGTCAAGACAGATTGCAGAAGGTCGAGGAAGACGGTCATATTACTGCTGAAGAAATCCGACGATAAACCATGGGATAAGAAAATGCTGAAGAAAATATTTTGACATTACTTCGAGGCATCAATGACATGATGACGTCACAGGGGAACGCCATCTATTGGTTATATTTAAAATAACCAAATCCATTTGCTCCATATCAAAATAATTTTGATATGGAACTTTTGGGAGTGCAAGCCTTGTTTCGGAACGGATCTGGCTACAGCCGCC
The DNA here is from genome assembly GCA_002633025.1 of Notospermus geniculatus. Classification (NCBI taxonomy): domain Eukaryota; kingdom Metazoa; phylum Nemertea; class Pilidiophora; order Heteronemertea; family Lineidae; genus Notospermus; species Notospermus geniculatus. Next base: position 128,351 of record NMRB01001858.1, on the reverse strand, counting down.
GGCCCGCATATACTGCCGTCAAGTATAACTGCTATCGTAAATGGTATTTGATAAAGAGGTTCTTCACGTGACGTGACACGGTTTATTGCATATGAAAGGAAAATTTGTTGGTCATATTTCTGCATGAAAATTTTTGAAATTTGAAAATATCAAAATTATGTAATAGTTCATCAGAAAAAAACTGAAAAATCAAAAATTTTTATTTTGTAATTTTATTTCCATTTTTATCGTAAGTCTGACAGAATGGAACTTTGCAAATATTTTGAAGTGTGTTTCGTCAAAATCTGCTGAGTGGTTGATGAGATATTTGAGAGTATCAAAATTTTGATAATTTGACATTTTCACCATTTTTCAAGATATTTTGATACCATTAGACAAAGCTAACCTCAGATTATAGGTTTACCTTATTTTGAAACTTGGCGTTAACTGGGCAGAAATGTTGAAATATCTACATGTATACATGTATGTTGATATTTTGAAAAATACGTGTAATTCCTAACCAGTTTATGCGAATCATGCAATCCATGTATTTTGTACATTTATGATTTGAGGTCAGCTCTATTGACTGACATCAGAATTTTGTAAAAAATCAAGAAAATCTCAAATTGCATTGTACCAAAGATTTGATAATCTCAAATATCTCAGCAAACACACTACAGATTTTGATGAAACAAGAACCAAAATCCTCAGAAAGTTCCATTCTATCAGAACTACATGTACTGTCAAAAATTTTTTTTTTCTGATGAACTATTACATAATTTTGATATTTTCAAATTTCCAAAATTTTGATGCAGAAATGTGACCAACAAATTTTCCTTTTATATGCAACAAACCGTGTCAAAATTGGTGCGGTAGTATTTGAAATATTCAAGATATCAGGTGTAGATAAACATCAGTCAATGCCTGTACAATACGGTACATGATTATGGTCCCTACATTATCAATGTAGGGACCATCTTGATATCACTGGGTAGGTAGGAAATTTTTATTTCTTTCTTCTTCCACACTCAATTGGCACACGATTCCAAGAAAACCACTCAATCACTGCTAAATCAAGTAGTACCATCATATAGTCAATATTTGTATCCAGGTCTGAAAGGTTAGATAGTTTCAAAAAAAATAACTTACGGTGGTTTTTGAAGACTGTTTTATCCTGAAGTGATGAAGTTAAATATCTCCCTCAGTTTTTTCTTTTTTGGTTTGCTTCGGGCTGGTACGATGGATCCGTATCCAGCTCGACCACTTTGCCCTTCCTCTGATCTTTGAAGACAGTCTCCTCCCCGCCCGGCCCCTTCCCCGCCTCGCCCCACCCCTGCCTCCACCACTGCCCTCCCCTTCCCTGCCCCTCATTTGTCTGCCCTTCCTCTCTATCTGCCTACCCTGCATGTGTCCTTCACCAGGAAGACATTCCAGGAGGATGGGAACCCCAAGAACCAGACTGCTGTGCCACAGAGTCATACCCCTCCTTGCCCTTTCTTTACTCAATTTCCATTTTCTGATGTAGGGACCATCACATTTACTGTCAAGCAAATTTCACATTTCTAGTTTTTCATTGTGACACCAGCGTGGACACGCAAAATAATTAGCATGCTGGAAAAGATACTTTGTACATTTAGAAGAAAACTCGAGGCCAGTTTCATAAAGTAACTTTAATCAAATGGTAGCTTTTACCAAATGGAAAATGCATTGAAGTTAATGGTACCATTAGCTTAAAGTCACTTGAAATAGGCCTGTGTCTTGCTACTGTAATAATGATTTTTCTAAAGGCCGCGTTTATTTGGCAAGCATGCTTGCCAAGCAGTTCACTTCATTCGTCCTTATTTGGCAAGCATGCTTGCCATATAATGCTGAAAATAGTCCTTGTTTGGCAAGCAGTGCCTGAAGGATACCGTACAGCACGATGGAAAGGCAACGTGCTTTTAATTGTTAAGCAGTTTTTATTCGTTCTTAAATGACAAACGTCCTTGTTAGACAATTTTTTCCTGAATCGGTCGGTAATTTTGTCGGTGGATTTCGATTATTTTCAATAAAAAGAAAAGGCAAAAAAACACGAGATAGGGAGAAAACAGTGAAAAATCACCCCGGGCGAGAGTCGAACCCTGGACCTGCGGTTTTTTATAGGCAAACGCTAGCCGACTGCGCTGCCGAGACAGCTAGCAGCTTTGAGGGTTTCATTGGCCCATGATGGTCGGTGGTCTATTGTTTGGTAAGACCAATTTCTGTATTCGGCAAGCATTTTCAAGCTTGGCAAATAACCTCTTCCTTTTCTAAAATCTGTTACGTTTGTAATATGTACGTGGATTACACAATAAATAAACTTCATTAGCGCATTCATGGTTTCTTAATTCAGTCATCGTGGTAAGATTAGGCGTGACAAGCAGGTCTGTTCTTTACATCAAGTCTTAGTATTTGGTTTTCCCTTACCAGGTAAAGCCTTTTCAGCTAGAACTATCTTTAAGTCTCCTTGGCTGAATTTACACACACCTCGGAATTTGGTGTTAACTTCGTCACCCACGACCCGAAATCGTTCGCCATCGAGAAGCTTTTTTTCGATTGCATTCGTTATGATATTAGCAATACTTATCTCACCCCACGAGTTCTTCTTCGTTTGTCTATTGTTGTAAGCCACTGTAACAGTTCCTTTGATAGTCGATGGTATCTCAAAATGAATGCTGTACTGTCTCTCACTGATCGTAAGGTCGGCGGTCGTGCGGTGCTGTTTTTTGACCTTAATTTGACTTTCCACTTCCCACCTCAGTTCCTCCTCGTTCGCCTGGCGGTCATTCTCAATAAGAGAGAGCTCGGTCCGGATGGAAGTATTTGCATTAAATACATCAGAAGGGATCTTTAACTTAGCTCCAACTTCATGTCCTATTTTAAACCCCTCCTGGTATGACTTCTGAAAAGAGTACTGCGTTCGTCGAGACGATCTGTACGTGTACGTCTGCTCCAAATCCGTATCATTTATAAACGTAGCCGTGTGCACAAACTGGGATGTTGGCTGCGGATCTTTTCGCTTTGATTCTATTTCTTGGATCTTTGAGTCGAGGTCAGGGAGGATGGCGTCACCAACTGTGGTTGGGACGTCATCCCAGATGATTTTAATCTCCAAATCCTCTTTCGGGATTTCCTTTATTTTCTCTGGGCCGTCATCCCCTTTGACATATTTCTCGACCAAATCGTCCAGGTTGACCAAGGTATTGTCGGTGGGCATCCCAGCTGCCTGAAATGAAATGAAACGCCATCAGAACATTCTGGATAGGCCTATGGTAGTTATGTCGGCACACCCTTTGCTCCCTTTCACCGCCACCTTTGACTCAGGCTTGAGTCGTCAACAAATCTATTTCTATCATGACCGTTTGGCCGTTCGCCTGCTCCATCTTGAGGCAAGCAACTCTCCTAACCACTAACCAAGCTTGGTGAGAATCATTGCCACCGTTTACACCTTGGGCATGCGCAGGAGGTTCAGCCAAGTTTAGACGGGGCCTCCATCTGTTGAGCAAGTGTTAGATTAATTTCCGTCTTTCACGGAGAGTTTTCATTTTGAAATAATATGAGTTCGACAAAGACATTTTGTTTGGCCACAGTATTGTTGTAGAAGGTATTTTCAGACATTAAATATTTCGCCTTGAAAATGTGTTTTTTAATTTCCATTTAGAATGAGGAACCTGCAGAACTACCACGCCGAACTGTCGGGATAAAAAGTTGCGTGGGTGTCTCATTACCAGGGGCGTAGGCTGCCCCCCCCCACAGCAGTAAGAGAGTTCCGCTCTGGGCAAGCAGAAAAAATCAACCTTGTAATCGTGTAAATTTTGGCTAAGAATAGCACTGAAATCACATCTCAGAGCAAATGTACATATTCCCAAATTTTCTGGGGGAGGCCCCCAGACCGCCCTCCAAAGCACACACCTTTGTTACTCTTCAGCATACTGTGAAATTTCAGGCGGAGGCTACAGGAGGAGTTCCGGGTGTGTTTCAAAAAGTGTTCCGTCCGACACCAGAAAATTTTCACCATTCTTTTGTCTACTGGTGACAGCCTGTTTCTTGAAACTCTACAATATTCATGTCAGATCTAGGTATCATGGAACTCTAAATTATGACACTGAAACTAATTGATCTATTAACCCTTTAAAGTCTGAGAGCAGAAAGTAGTTTTGGTGTCGGACGGAACGATAGATTTTGCTGGTAAGCTCAATATTTTTGATACCCTCCTTCAATGAGTGTACACTGTACATCCCAGATGGAGAAACTAATAGTTAAAGGTCTATATCAAATACTACATTTGATTTTCGGAAAATCAATGGCACAAATCTTTGTGATCATTTCAAAGTTAAATTTTGCCCCATTTTCTTGGGTGACCAATTTTGAAAAACACCTTTCACAAAAATGTGCACCTCCCCAGGCTCAGACCATCCTACGCCCTTGATTATATTCAGTTATTTGGCCTGAGTGAGGATATTTCGCCAGTCACTACTCATTTTTCTTCGTACATTCTAGAAATTATACGGTAGGCCATTAGGCCCCTACATGTATTACATAGAACGGTATACGAAAACGCCAACAAAGGCTTCAAATGGATTCACGACCGTGAACAATTGTTAACCGGCGTTTTCGCATACCGTATACTTCTATGTAATAGGGGCCTTAGGCACATTTCAATTTGGTGGTGGGGTCAAAAACATTTTGGATTGGTGCTCGGCATCAGCTTATTAACCCTAATTCAGCAATTACACCCATTTTGAGTCTAATCCCATAAATAGGCCTATTGAAGAAGTGCGGCTTTGCCTCAAATTCCAAACCCACTCGGGCCTCATCAACTCTGCAGCCAGAGCATGTGTAAGGCTCCAGTTCCATAGAGCTCACGTTGACACTTTTCACGCGCCACGCTTCACGTTTTCCTTTCGTTCCTCGGAGAAAGCATGCCACAGGACATAATGTGTGTCTCGTTGTGCGCTGAATCGAGGAACGAAAGGAAAACGTGAAGCGTGGCGCGTGAAAAGTGTAAACGTGAACTCTATGGAACTGGAGCCTTATGGCATGTGAGTGTCGATGACTGACACTGGTGTTGGTTTTTCAAAGGCACATGCATGACGTGTAGGCAATGCCAAACGAGTGTGGTCCCCCGAAAAGGCCGTAAGTATTGCAACATAGGTTTTTTCTTAATTTCTCGGTAGTCAGTCATCAGTCTTTGATTTTCAAATGTGGATGTGATGCATCTACTTTGAGGGGTAATAAGCCTGTTGATTCGAAACGTTTTAAATCGCGAACAGAATTTCAAAATATCACCCATTTGATATCTCGAACATTTTGAAATGCAAGACTACCAAATTTTTACAAAATGAAGACAACGGAAATTCATTCACAATTGCGAAAAAAATTAAGCTGAAAATGCGCATCATTTTCGTGTTATTTGACCCCAAAATGCCCAATTTGTCAAAAATCATGTTTTTTTAGAAAAGTTAAATTTTCTTGATACCTGTGGCTTTTCATTGGATGAAACTGGCATGGTGGGACACATGGGATGACAGCTTTACATCAGCAGCGTAATCTCATGCAAAATCTCACTTTTTCAGTTTTTGATAATTTTCGATAATATCAAATATCTTTGTTCACAGTTGTTACTGTTTTTTTTTCTTCTTATAAATCATCCTTGCTCATCATCAGGCTTCATTATCGTGAAAAGGAAAGAATCATCCAGTATCACATGAAGATTTTGTCATTTTCATGTTTTGATATTTCTTTTTCATGACTTGATATTTTCATCATTAGTGAGATGGCGTGTGGCCAACAGCATGTTTTTCCATAGGCCCACCTTATATATTTGAAAATAGATGTAAAAGTAGTAAAGGCGTGAGAGAAATCCTTATGGCCAGTGAGTGTATCATATCATATCATATCATTTACCGGCGTCGTAACCCTGTTGGGTTTTTGCCGGAGGTATGGAGTCCACGACAGGCTACTGTCCACCTGTGTGGGGTCTTTTACTTGCCCTCATCCTGATTTCAACCCTCAACCCTGTATTTTTAAGGCAAATTTCTTTAATTTTTGAAATGACTGGCAGAAAAATGACTGGTGATTGGCGAAATAATGACTGGCGGAATATCCTCACTCATTTGGACTGCTATTTATATCTTGAGGCTGGCACCGATCTATAGTGTACAACTTACCAGAAACAAGGTGTACCTTGTTTCCTTATAATTTCTATTTGATGACATCTCCTGACTCAAAACTAAACGGTATGGAGTAAAAAAGCATATACTTAGATGTTATGTCATGGCTATTTCTGTATGCTCCCCGGTATCCTCCCCCGTGAGTTGGTATTCTCCCGAGACCCGAAGGGTCGAGGGAGAATACCAACTCAAGGGGGAGGATACCGGGGAGCATACAGAAATAGCCATGACATGATATATGTATCCCCAGGGTAATACAGTTTCGCTAGGCCTACAGGGTCGGAGAATGCCCCGACCCCAAGCAAGTTCCGAAGAACGTCATGACGTCACGTCACAGCGTCAACGTAGTGTCGGCCTGTACATCCATGCATGCACTCAGCCGCGGACGTCAGGGACTGGCTGGCAAAGGGGACTGACATCATGATGATTCCACGGGACGTGTTACTTTTTGCTTCCACAGCAGTCACGCGCGAGGAGGCAGCCAGCAAGAGATGTAGGCCTAAATGCAAACATCCATATCTATAGAAGAGAAGCGCTGGGCTACGCACTGGTATGCTTTCCTAAACACAGTCACTCACAGGCGAAGCCTGTCTGGAGTCAACTCCGCCATATTGCTAACCCAACTTACTCACAGACAGCTACAGTGAGATTCTGGCCCTGCCTCGGAATAAAGGCTATAGTACGCCTAAATGCTGGCCTAGCGTACAGATGCATTTGAATTATTCTAAAACTGGATTAAAAAGCATTTCCTAGACTCCAGTGAGCTCGACCTGAATGCCTGAGGCTGAGGAACACGGTTGCTATGCATAACAACCTCTGATTGGCTGAAACAGTCAGGGGCCTGTATGACTCCCAGGGTCACGTACAGGCGTGTACGTGACCCTCATTCTGACAGCCAATGAAAATTCAGCCATTCCTGTGATATTTCCCTGCTGAATTTGATATGTGGTGGCAATTTTTTGTCGTATGCGGGCGACTTTTACTATAGACATAGGATACAGAGCAATACTAACTTGCTCCGCCAACAACGATAAATTTTTACAACTCTTGGCATATGGAGATCGATGACCAGAGGCGGGTTTGGGAACCTGTTTATCATTTAGAAACTTTAACTCATCGTTAATCTGAAGCACACTGAACTAAAGTTTACCTCGAGATACGAGTAGTGTTTAGTTTGGAAATCCATTAGATTTCATTCTGAGGCTGGGCTGTCAGGAGAGAAAACGACCAACAGGCCCAAACCTAGTCTATAGGCCTACAGGCCGGGTTGAATTTGAATGTGATAACTTCATTGAGCACCTATGTATCGGGTGGCCCATGAAATGACCCCTTAGGAAATTTCCAATAAATTTAACACAATGCAAGCTGCGCTCTTGATACTTTAGACATGCAAGTACATGTATATGGATATTACCAATCTACTGTGAAAACTTCAGCCCTAAATATCGAACAGTTTTGACATGACGAAAGAATCAAAAAGTCAAAAAAAATGATGCCGGACAGAAATAAATGTCGGTTGGTGCAAAATACATCACATCGAAATTAACACTGCGTATTTCAACAACCACCGAATGGAATTTTCTGAAATTTGACGTACACAAAGAAGGGGATTTTCTCTGTTTATTGTATAAATTTCGATTTTGTACTTTAAAGGGTTAGTGTGCCAGGGCGAAAAATAATATGGTACCGAAAACTCCAACTCCCACACCTGCAGGTGCAGTCACAGTGCAATTTTCGGTACCAGATTCTATTTTGGCTATAGCATGGTATGAACGTGAAATTTGTACCATGGACGCAGAATGTCCCATAAAATACAGGTGAAATTTCAGAAAATTCCGTAAGATGGTTATGGATGATATGATGTGTTTCAGTTCAATGTGATCCCGCACGACATTTATTTCAGTCCGGCATCAAATTTTTGGACATGTATACATGTATAATTTTGATTTTTTTTGTCGTGTCAAAACTGTTCGATATTTAGAGCTGAAACTTTTGCAAAATATGGATAGGCCTAATATTCATATATTTGCATGTGTAAAATGTCAAGGCCCAGCTTTTTTAGTGTTGAAATTATAGAAAAAAAGGTCATTTGTGGGCCACCCGATATATATACATGTATATATACATAGCTCGTAACCTTGTTCCAAAACAGACACCGAGAATGCAGTTCAGAAAAATATAGCAAAATTAGCAACCCTATACTATAGCACATAATGACGGCATATAATTACCAGGGATGGTATTCAGCCCGGTGAGGCCATAGCATCATTGCGGTTACAAAACTAGGCGAGATAATGCAATAGAGTACATGAGTACACGGGAGGGCAAATCATAAAGTTTCCCAAAAAAGTCTAAAACATACTACGGAGTTCCACTCCAAACATGGATAGACGTTGCCAATTGTTCTCAAAGTCTTTGGATATCGCCACGTCACAGCGTGGAAAGCACGGAAGACAAAATGGCGCCAGGTTTTCATATTCCCCTGTCCGTTTTTATGACAACCATTTAACTCCGCGATTATACAGGAAATAGACCCCAATGAAATACATGTAGTTGTGGGGTATTGCGCCCGTTCTCAACCCTCGTCAAACTGACACCCCTCCCCCGGTCGTGATTGCGATAATAATCTTCCCTTCGATGTCGATTTATGGCGCACTGGTGGACCCGCCACGACCAACCGAGAGGACTGTCAAACACATGAAGCAGAAGGGCAAGGAAGGAACATTTCTGGTTACCTAAAGCCACAAGGCAAATGTTTTCTAACCAGGATTAATAAAACGAATGATTTTTTAGATTCAAATCGTGGACGATCGTCGCCTGACGATTGTATTTTTTTTTCATTCTGTGTGTACACTTGTATAAATTATGTTGAGTTGTGTCATATCTATTTAGGCTGGGATTCTTTACTTTAATTACGCAAGTGTTTCACCGTACTTTGGTGAAATTTACATTTTTTTAAAACCTGTGCAGAAATGATCACCCAGACCATGTTACCTCCCAATTCTTTTATCCCAATCTGTCAACCGATCGGTTCTCTAACAGGGTGTTGGCCTTCGACTTTGGTCAGATTTGCCTGTCATCAAAATGACCATTTTTGCCACTATTTCAATCAAAAACTGTCATTATTCCGAACGAAAATGGGTGGAACTTACCTGCCTATCGGCAATGCCTTCAAAATATGTAATCCAAGAAAATTCGGATGTCCTTTCAGAGCGAAATGTGTCCCTAGAAAGTCACAATCTCAGACCGAGTACAGGTCTCCTTTGTTTGGAAAAACTGCTCGACTGCAGGAGGCTATATACGATGACGTCATTTTACTGTGATGATGTCGAGAGAATTCCTAGTGTAAGTGAACACACCACCTGGAAAAAGATGTGGCGGGAATGTACGTACCGGGTATGCTCAGTTTTCGGTCGCTGTTTGTTCTTGACTTGTTTTTTCCCACCCTTCCAAGGGCTGGTGATGCTTGCGGTGGTACCTAGTTCCATGAATATTAATAAAGAACTTGTCAAAAAGAGAGAGAGAGAGAATCTCCGATATTTTGGTTGTAGAGACCAACCCTGCGATGATTTCGGTGTGTATCTGAACGACGACGGAGACAGAACTAACCCGTCGAGTTTGGCTGTGCGAGACTCACTGGCGGCAACCTCCGGCTAGGAATAAACTTTTAGGACATAGTAGTAACTCGGTCAGGTCCGTTCCGGCATTGGTTTCGTCCCAATTGTATTTCCTAAGGTCACTCTCTGCAATCCCCTCCCCTCCCCTCCCCATTGACTCGCCTGTAACGAAAACGCAGAAGTTTATTTCGGAAGGAAGGGCGTGCCTTGTGAAAAGTCCACGGGACAACGGATCACAAGTGGTATACATGTACCTATACTGGCTCGTGGTACCTTCAACACTAACAAAATGAACTTTTTCTCGCGTTTTGTGTTTCAGGATATTTTTTTCTGTGTAGGTCTTCCCAGCAGCAGCTCCAGTCGACTTGACGGTTAGTATTTTGAGAGGGCGCTAGATGGCGCTGGCATAAGGTGTTGTGTCTCCACGCCTATCCATGCATGCCTAGATATATTTATCTTTTTAACGGGTGTTTCTATCTCGATTCAAGGTGACTTTCTCTCTCCTCATGATCAAGAAGCATGGTCTGTTATTATCAACGTCCACAAGAACATGGCAGTTCCTGCCGAATGGGTTTGGTCCACGACAGGCAGACCTGGGATCATCATCTGTTCGATAGGCTGCCTGCTGAATCCGTCTTGTGTCTTCACTTATTACAAGAATAGAAGTTGCTACTTCAGTTGCCTCCTTCGGAAACCATTGATATCGGGAGGAAATTTAGATATTTTTGCCGTCAGGACAGCGATACCGTAAAAGCATCCGAAAATGACACGTCAAGTACATGTAAAGTCGTTTGTGGAGGATTCAGTTATAATATTCAAAATCTGCATTGATGTCAAAAGTGCATGAGGCTAACGCTGGTGAAAGTTTGGTAATGGTATGAAGACAAAAGGCCTAATGCAGGTTTGTGTCGAGGACCAGTCATTGAAATTCTGCATTGATGTGTAACATGCATCAAGACAAAACGCTTAATGTATGTTTACCTATCTTTGTAACAAACTTCTGCTTCGTATCAGGAAGCCAGCATTTTCCATTAAACACTTTCAAGTTAACGCTCAAGATGTGCACCAAAATGAGAATAATAATGTTATGGTGACAGGTAATTTGGTGTTACCACTCGTTTGACATTATTTGCGAACTTTTTATCCATGACATAATGCGTTCCCAGCCAATTAACGCCCAGTCACACTTATCCACATTGCACTCGACGTCGTCTCCTATCTTTATCCATTATGTATAGCAAAACCACTTTTATTTGTACTTCGGGACTTATGAATTGGCTGTCAAAGTAGCGAAATACCATTAACGGCGTGTAAACTTTGTTGATGATTATTTTTTCTTCAAGTATTCACATAAACCATGAGAATGTAAGGAGCTGACATTTATTGGTGAATCTGCTAAAAACACTTGTGAAGTATCCGGTGAAGTAGTCGGACAGTTTCAACCTACGGCAGATAATAAAAGTACATGAAAAGCAGATCGTTTCGACAGTTCTCTTCGAATCAAATTTGGAGAAGGAGCGTGTTTCTGACGCGGGATTCGTTCGGGCTTCATGTACTTTGGAGCGTTCATTGGATGTGATACCTTGAAACTGTGTTCATTCTCGTCATTACAGTTTACACATCATGCAACCGCAGAAAATGAAAGTCTTTAAGATGTTGTTACTCTTATTGCTAATCTCATGGCACTGTCCCCGCGGTGTCTATACTAAAGGTAAGAAGTTCGTGAAACCAACATTCTTCTTTGCCGCCAATGTAGGTGATCCTGATGTCACAAATGTGGGTCTCCTGCGAATTAGGCTAAATGGTGTTGCATCTTTTACCCGCAATGTTTTCGGAATTATGTCAGGGATAGTCAGGTTCTCCTCTCCAAATATAGATGGCGCTCCCACTAGTCATCGAGCTCTTCAACCCCACGCATAAATCTTTCGCCTTTTACTAAAGATTTCCGTGGAGAGAAAAACTCTAGTGAGCAATTCTAGCGTCCAATGGAGATACTTAGTAAGTCACATTTTTGGAAGGACAAATTCGTACTTACTAGGTATTGTTTCATCACAATAAACTGTTTTTGTTTGCAAAATGTTCGCCAAAGCCTCGGAAAGACACTGGTGCATTTACTCGGTTTTTACGTCCAAGTCGTCAGAATTGTGACTTACTACGTTTTTACCTTTGCAAATTCAGCATGAAATCAGAGGTAAAACATAGCAAACTGCATTTAATCCTGCTGTATGATACTCTTCCAAGTTGTCATTCCACATAAACCCATTTTTCTCGAAAACAACAAAATGTGACGTACACTGTACTAGGTATTTCCAATGGACGCTAGAATTCGGCGCCGTCGTTGGGCAGTCGAACGTTAAAATGCAGTCCATACAGTGCAAGATGGTAGTTCTGTCGTGAGTTGCTCTTGTCTGAGACAAGAGCAACCCACGACAGAACTTCCAACGGCAATCCTTCCATTACAGCCAAAATTCAGCAACTCGCTTGTGAATTTTTGATGTCATCTTTCGGTTATGAAGTTGAAGTTAGAGCGTACCCATCCAAAACTCGCATGTGAATTCTTGATTACAGCGCGGATCTATACGTACTTTTATGGTGGGGATTTCAAGCTGTTTTTGCAAAAGTTTCATACAAATAAATTGAACAGAATGTAAGCCATTGTGGCATGAGTAAACTTGTAAGAGCTGCCCTAATACCTTGTGTTATCTGATCTCCCAGGCCTAAATGACATGATTAGCATTAACTCTCCATTATTCCAGATAACGTGTGAATGACTTGTCCATAGGCTTTAATGTTCATGTTTACCTCTGACCTAACAACCAACAGTTGTTGATATGTAACCATGGAAGCATAGGAAAAGTATACCGGTATACAGAATTTGAATGCTTTACTCTGGACAGAAGCTTGGAGACCCAGCACCTTGTCACACCAGATATTGAAGTCCAATTCTGGAGAGCTGTACCTGATGTTGTATGATTTATTGAAGATGTACACAGAAAAAAATCAACTCGAGTGGAGACTCAAAGTCTCACTTTATGGGACAAAATGGTTCGAAATACTTTTTGACTCAAAATGAAACAGAAAATATTTCGGCCCGAGACAATGACACCTCGTTCCGAGAGAAAATATTTCGGGTTGAGATACTGACAGTCTCGATCTGAGAGAAAATATTTTAGGCCGAGATGTCATTGTCTCGCGCCGAAATATTTTCTGTTTCATTTTGAGTCAAAAAGTGTTTCGAACCATTTTGTCCCTAAAGTGAGACTCTGAGTCTCCACTCTAGTTGATTTTTTTTCTGTGTACGATTGACAATAGGAGCAATCAGCCGCGCATATCGCCAACAGATGGCAGCAATGTCTTAGCGGACCAATGTACAGGAAAATCTACGTGATTGCTGCTCGATCGATAATGACTCGGTCCGCTAGATGCATTGAATTGGGCCGTAGTGACACCTAGTGGTCAACTCGCTGACAGCTCCTATTGGATCTCAACTTGGAATCATTTTGAGCTAGTTTTTCCGCCATAAAAGTACCCAAACCCGCTGCAAATGTCGCTCGATCGATTTGAGCGTCAACAAATCAACCCCCGCCTTTTTTCATGGTTATAGGATAGGTGTCGTCAAACCACAGTCTCACATCATCTATGATTACTGCCGAATTTTGGCCATTTTTCACGTTCCTGGTGTTGCATATTTTCCTCCTATAGACCTACATGAATGTATTCACAATGAAGTCATGATACATTATCTTCAATTTGAAGGCTTGTTGATGAAGTTATCTGAAGGGAGACTCCACTCATTGTGTAAAATTTTGAATTTTTGAAATATCGTTAATACATTCAAATTCATTGATATCTGCAACATGTCAGATTTTTAAAAAATCAGCAAACTCCTCATTTTAAGTATTTTGATTGAATCCCAAGGGGACCATTGCACAGCACATGTGATGTCATACGTGCTCAATGCATATTTATGAAGGAAAAACCAATAGGATTAGGCAGTCACAGTATTGGCTCATTCACTAAAAAGGTCGTCAGCCTATTGACACTAGTTACTGGTACATCACAATTCATGGCATTAGTCTCTATATGGATTGATAAAAATTCAAAAGCTTACAATGAGTGGAGTCTGCCTTCAAAGGAGCACGGTATTGCCGCTTTTTCTCGACAGCCGGCGCCACTGCGCCACTCTCCAACCCGAGGGACTAACTACGTCTCGGAGAATGACCCGATTTACTGCGTACATTTTGTAATGCATTTTTGTAGTTCGCCTTACTGTCGCTAGATGGCTCCCTCTACGTCGGCGGTCAAATAACGCATTTGAGACCCAATACCGTGCTCCTTTAAGGGGGTGGTAGCCATAAGGAAGCGCACTGCAAACGGCGACTGAAAACAATTCATATTTTCTTCAAGCAAAAAGGTAGCATCGATTTCATGTATTTCTATGAAATTGCTACTCTTGTTCTACACATCTGAATTGTAAACGATGTGCTTTCATCTTTCATTAATCAGCAAATTAAGCAAACAATGAGACCCCCCATTTAACTTTTTCGTCATAGATTTCTCGGCAACAAGGCGACTGGGACCTGGCGTTTTACCACCAAATGTTGGGGAATACATATGTGCAGGTGCCGACGTTGAGATAATTTGCAAATTCTAATTCTTAGTAATGATAATTATGTAATTTGTGCCAAAAATTGGTCAAAAATGAACTTTTTGAATATCTCCCGAATCCTGTTGAATAGTGAAAAAATCTCAACGTCGCGCCCTGCGCACAAATATACTGCTGCCAAATGAAAAGAAACCACTGAAGTGCGATGCCTGATGGACGAGAAAAGTCTTCCCAAAATTTTCATATTTTGGCCTAAACACGCCTACGCTTTTCGAAATACGCGGGCTATTAAAGTAACCTCCTTATTGTCATTAAAATAGGCCTATGCGCACGGACGCACCGGGTGTACAAAAGCATTGTGCTGGACAATATTTTTGAAAGAGTGTAGGTTTTGGCAACGAACCATGATCAGCTTGTCCTTGACGCCTAATTTTATTAACAATACATGGTTATTCATAAATAAGACGGTTCAACCTTCGACCGCCGCACTAAAACGGCGCTGTATGTTTCCACTACCGCCCCCTTAAACGTCGAGCCGGCCTCATTACTAGGGAGGTTTCGCAAGTGCCCGGTTATAGGCCATACGACGACGTTTATCTATTGTTTGGGTATACCCACACAATAGATAAACGTCGTCGTAGGGCCTAACCGGGCGCTTGCGAAACCTCCCTAATATTCATTTGTTTGACTACCACCGAGATGTTCTGAGAGGTGAGTGTTGTAGATAAACGGTCACTACCGACATGACCGATGCAATGTAACTATGCATATCTGAAAATAGTTTGTTTTAGTATACAATTTAAATCTCTGTATTATTTCTTTTACAGTAATTCCAAAACCAGTTGGTTTCTGGCCTTTGAATGCGGACACAAAGGGCCGCGATTTGTCAGGAAACAATATGAATTTCAAGACATCTGAAGGTGAAATGGTATTCGCTGCTGATCCATGCGGAAAAGAGGACGGAGCATATGAGATAACCTCCACTACAGTTAATCTTCTAGTCCCCCTACGTATAAACCTCGGTCATAATGCTACTCTCTTATTCTTCCTGTACCCGACGGGGCCTGGTCGTATACTTTTTCAATATTCTGGATACAGTGGAAGTCAAATTGGCGTAGAGGATTTAAAGGTAAGAATAAGCTGAAGACGACATCCTACACTAGACCGAACACTGTCCTGATTAAAATACTAGGACAGACGCAAGCAAATGCATAAACCATCATGGCGCCCGCTGGTCTATATTTAGCTCGGCGTCGGTCTATTGCTCTTGGAGCTGTAGAATGACATCACTAGCCGGGAATCCGGCTTAGATCATTTGCTTTCACCGGTCTTCGAATGCAAGCTGCCCAGAAGACCGGGTACCAGTCTACATCCTACAGAGAGCGATTATCCCTTTTCTTGAGGGCACAGGTGTGACAGGAATCAGCGTCCTAGGAATGCAGATCCCCCAAACAATAGCCCGCTATTGTAAGGTTATATTCCAAAGGTCATGGTCTCTCTAGCCGTATATTCTAATCCCTCGCTGAACAATAAGACCGGACTTTGGTTCCACGGGGACTTGGATTCCTTTCACACCTGTATCGCCTATCCTCGCAGGAAAATCATAATCCGAAAGTTCGTATCCTTTTCCAGGTGTTCATGTATGATTGCACAGTGGACGGCGCGTGGGTAACCACACGAAAGGTTGAACGAATTCAACTAGAGCAGAATAAGTGGAACTTCATTGGAACTTCCTTCAATTTTGTCACAAAGGAATTCATGGTCTGCATCCAGTCAACATGCTACAAATCGTTGTATAAGGACAACGTTACTTTAAAAATGTATGGTACAAGCCAATATATCATCATCACAGGCGAGGCAGGGTTCAGGGTGTCGATGCTCCGTTTATACGACGTTCATATGGAAGAAGCCGACCTGAAATCGCCAGGGAACAGGATGTTTAGATGTGTTGGTAAGCACACGTATCTGACTATAGCATCTCACTTCAGGCCTATGCCTCTACTCCGACTATTCCGGTGTAAGGTTTTTGAATGTTCCCAATATCTGAGTGTTCCCATTCTATTTTCTTACGCAATAAGCTGCGACCTGACAATAGGGATATACAGACAAACGTGTCAATCTATCTACCGGCGTTTACCACACAATAAGGCAGGCCCGTAGCAGCCCTCCGATGAGTGTGTGTGTGGGGGGGGGGGGGG